>WSYH01002300.1:32500-90606 GCA_036426205.1 Ascaphus truei | reverse complement strand
GGGTGAGGAAAGAGGAAGGGATAAAGACGAGGGGAGTGACGGGGTGAGGAAAGAGGAAACTTCATTATATTTTTTTTTTAAACTTGATTGGGAGATTTTTTTGCTCAGGAAAATTGGTTGATAAGACGGGGATTATGGGGGAGACCGAGAGAGGGAGGTGCCCTCTCCCCAGCAGAGAGACAGACGCCCTCCTCCCAGCAGAGACAAGGCCCCCCCCCCGGCAGAGAGACAGGCGCCCTCCCCCAGGTGGAGAGACAGGTGCCCTCCCCCAGGTGGAGAGACAGGTGCCCTCCCCCAGCGACTGCTGGGTGCTCCATGTGTGTTCAGCGAGAGCCCTGTTAGGCCGCACTCATGGTGGGTGCGTCGCTACGTGCGAGCGCACGTTCGGGACTCTTCTATGCTTTTTTATTGAAGGTAGCATAGTGGAGGCGGCGATGTAGCGCGGCGACGCTGCTGCCGTTTGGAGATAAGTAAATTTGTCTTTTCAGTCTGCAGTTGCGTGACGTCAGCGTCATGTGAGCTGGTTCAGCCAATGAGGGCGAACCAGCTTCAGGACGCCCCCGCATCGCCTCCCTAATCTCCTGCAGCCAGTGCACAGATCGCTGGGGCTGCAGGAGTGCGCATGCTAGCGCCCACCCGCGCCTCCACCATAAGCGTGGCCTTACACCACCCCATATATTGGCTCTCGGATAAGGACAGTGGGGGATAAAGGAAAGGATTCGCAATTTGTATTTAGCAAAAACTAAATAACTAAAGCAGCCTTCGGGAATAGCACGGTTTTGTTTACCCAATTAGACTTTCAAATTCTTTATTAAAAAAAGAAAAACAAAGGTTTTGTGGCTGTCTACATGGGATTGCACCTGTACACATGTGTCCCTCCCATGGAGATCCAGAAGGGCTTGCACATGCTAACACAATGTAACTTCTACATGCTGCTTTCTCTTTTCATTGCGTTTCTTCACACTATTTGTTCCTTTTCCTCTCTCTCAATGTCCCCTATTCAATATGCTGTGACGCCGCCTTCCCGTTGCTTGGAAAGATTTGAGCTAGATACAAATGAATGGAGCTGTACTCTTCCCAAGCGAGGGGAGGATTGTTTCACAGCATATTGATCAGGGGGCCAATGCCTCTGTTTCCACTGTCCTGCTATGTGCAGGAGAAACTACAAGGCTGGCAGACTACATACACATCCCTGCTCTATTATATGCACAAACGTAAGCTGTGTAGAACAGTGGGCTATGCAGCTTCTTGGGGCGAGAAGGATCAACTATTCTGGGCAAGGGGTCCCCAGCAGACTACTCACCTGTTGGGGGTGGGACAGCCGATTTAAGCTCCCATATTGAAGTGCTATCTGGCACTGAAACTGCTCTTGTGACTGCAGGAATCACATTCTGTTCAGATATCCTACAAGAGACACACCAGCAACTTGAACAGACAAATATGTGTGGGCTACATTAATGGCACACACCAGATTGTACCAAGTACCTGTCGTTTTATACTTAAAGCTACAGATAAAACAAGAGCCATTACGAAAGCATCAACAAAAGACTTGACAGAGACCTCACGACTGGCAAAATAATTTGGAAACCCACAAGACTTATTGAAAACCATATTATGTCGAAGGCTTTCCTTCATTATTGGTTTTATTAACAGGAGACTTATAAGGTGTCTAGACACTAAAGTTTATGGCTTGTGAATAACATTCGGCAAACTGTCTTTCGCGATATGCCCAGCCCACTGCCATTTTCATTTCTTCTTAATAACTAATGTCGAGAAAGAGAGAAACCACCTGTCAGCCGAAAAAATGTCCGACAGTAATTATAATGAAGTATTGAGGGGAGTATTATTAATACACCCAATATGCCAGAGTAACAAATGATTTATAGTATTGTATAACCTACTCAGGCTAAGGAACATCTGGAGTTTTGATTCACTGTCACTGAACAGAGGAATATTAACATTTTCAATTCAGTGTAATTACGTCATCACTTTAATGAGACCACTAATGTAAGATTTGGATACATGACGGTTAAACGTTCTCTTTATAAGTATGTGTTTCTTGCACAAGAGGCATTAGCATCAGGCATTGATGTGAGGAGCGATAGACAATACCCTGCAATCCGCACTTTGATATAAATATAGGGAGATCACTGCTCCACAAGAGCTCACTTTACAAACTAAAGGTCTCTGGACTCTTTCATACATTATCAGGGAAACATTAAGTATGGATGTTTTATGTATGTATAGTGTCTGTGTTGATATACCCAATCACTTTTTAATGATTATATATGATAAAGTATTTTAAATAACTAACTCCACACACATCATTCCCAAGGTTTTTTTTTATACATTCTAGTAAGAACTTTGACTCCTGTAAATTAGTTACATTATCCTTATGTCAGTTTGATCTTTATTGACCTAGGAGAGTGCACCAGGAAAGGTGTTCTAGGGGATTCACTGTGTCTGATGCAGTGACCCCCACTTTTTGTTCCCAATTACTTTAGGTAATACCCAGCATACAACTCTCCATACGATTTGCCTGAATGGTCTTCGCATTTAGGGTTAGTGTCACAGCTGTATGAGATACACTCGTCAAACACTTCTTTTGAGGAGCAGTGCAAGGTTCCCTTGTAAGATGATCTTCCAAATGTGCTTCATCTTCATTCTCATATCCATTTCATTCAAATAGTCCCCATCCATTGATCGCTCTTGGCCAAGGTAGACATTCTTCGACTTCTATTTATAGACCTCAAGAACGATTCCATTTATTTCGATCTTTGTAGAGTTGACACATTTGTTGATCACTTTGGTCTTGAGGATTTCTTGCTTCAGCAAGATCTCTGATTTGTTGCTGGAGATCTTCTGGCACAAATAATATCAATGCAAATCGGAGGTGGCTCAAGCATTCCCCATAGATTGTCATTCATTTCTCTTCCCAATTCAAGGTCTTGAAAGCTTTTCAAAGGCACACTTGCATTGTTTGTGACATTGTATCTCCCTGTCGTACTCCCTTACTGATCCTTTATCTTGCTTGTCTATTCATAGAATCTAATTGACGTGGCAACCTCGTAAATGTTCCTTACAAAACCAATGTGCACCGTAACACTGTCTGCTTAATGACTTAGAAACAGTTGGTGTAGACAGCATCAAATGCTTCTGCGTAATGTATGCGGAGTGGTAGATCATATTCGTTACTTTGGGAAATTACTTCTAGTAAGACTTGGATGTGACCCATTGTGTTTTATCCACGGTGAAATCCCGCTTGTTCGCTAGGCCGGGCACAGTCCGGGGTCTGAGCAGCGGATTAGTGTTTCTAATATACTTATATATTAGATAAATATATTTGAAGTGATTGGAAGTAGACGAGCATTGCTCCATTGTTCTGGAGCTTTCCTGCTCTTTAAATCAGAAAGAGTAAGAGCTTTGCAAGGATTTTCATTACTTCTTCCCCAGCTTCTTTCAAGAGTTCAGTTGTAAATCCGTCTTACCCGGGGTCTTCCCATTCTTCATAGATTTTTATTGCCTTTGATACTTCTTCTGGAAGGACGCATGGTACATCATTGGTTGTTGCTTTAAAAAGGCATACCAATATTTCCCATCAGGGCCTCAGTTTAGGTCTTCCCCGGTGAATCACAGAAATAGTGTAGATCCTTTACATTTAATACTATAAAAGTTAAAAAGCACATTTTGCACTCACAATGTTGCTAATAAAACAAGCATTTTAGTATCAGTGGTTGTGAGAAGCAGTTCGTGCAGTCAGCTTTATCACACGCCGCTCTGATCGCGGTCCTGCTTGGCTCCACCCTCACGAGTATGTCACCGGAAATGGGCGGGTACCTGGTCGAGGTTCGCTTGTGCTTAGTCCCAGAATAACTGATTGTTATAAGTCGCCCTGCGCGTTTCGCTTAATCAGAGTCCCCAGGGTTGATTTTTGAATGGCTAGCCTGCCTATTTATACCGGACTAAGTAAAACACGTAGGGTAACACAGCAAATAGTTATTCTGGGACAGACGTTGATCCAGATACCCGCCCACTTCCGGTGATGCAATAACGAGGACAGAGCCGAGGGGGACCACGAGGAAAGCAACGTCTGAACAAGTTGACTGAACAAACTGCGTCTCACTAGCCAGAGATACTGAAATGCTTGTTGTCTTAGCAACATTGTGAGCGCAACATTTACTTTTTAACATACTATTAAATGTAGAAGGATCTACACTATTTCTTTGCTTATTATATATTTCAGGTGCTTCACCTGGGAGACTTAAACGGAAGCCCAATGGGATATATTGATGCGTCTTTTTATAGAGAGTTACATTTGAGTGCAAAATCGCGAAACTGATTTGAAATCTCAGATTGGGTTTAAACATTTCTACCATGTTCCTTCTCTTCCCTTTGTTTGGCTCTCTCCTGATTTCTGCACCCAGGCACCATATCCTAGCTCTACCTACACTGGGTGTAAAGTGGTAAGCCCTGAAGGCTGCACTTACAGGGAAAGCTAGGAGTGGCCCGGTGAGTAAAGGCACCGACTGAGAACAATGGCACACAGTTTGAAGCAGGGGTGTCTGGCTCGAATCCCAGTGTCAGCTCCTTGTGACTTTATGAAAGTCACTATCACCCTGGCATAAAAAAAAAATAGATTGTAAGCGCTACGGGCATGGACAAGTGCCTGGAAAAATTCTATGTAGAGCGCTGCGTACACTGTCAGCGCTATACAAGAATACATATTATTATAATAATCTGTTTCCATTATTGCAGTTTTTGCAGAAATTGATATACGTTTTATTATTTTTATCCTCCCTCGCACAGTAATCATAATTCTAAATGCATCCCAATCGTGAAACCATGTGACCAGGAGAAAAAGCCCTTCTTCAGAATTAGAGAAAGAGACTGATGTGTGTATATAGCAGGGTTCTCAAAGTGCTATGAGTGGGGCCCATTTGGATCTGCGTACCCTATTCACAAAACTTATTAGACATAGCTAGGAGTCCAGGATATAGGTCCCCCATGTACCTCATTTTTAGAGACTGAAATTGCTGCAACAGAAGTGCCAACTGTTGCCGCTGCTGTGAAGACAGTGCTGCCTTCTGCTGTTGTGCCAGGACCTGGTTATACTGCTGCCTGTGAAGGAGCACAGAGGGATCTGTGAGACCAAGGCGTAAGAGCACCCTCCACAGCCAGGTGGAACAAGCTAATACTCCGCAGTCACTGAGAAGGAACAAGCACACACTCACTGGATACGCAGCACACACTCCTCACTCACTGCAGGAAGAACACATTCACACTCTACACTCACTGGATGAGGAACTGCTGGTACTGCAGGTGTTGTAGCTGGTACAGTGCTGTGATCTCCTGGTGGCGACTCAAACGTTCAGGGTCCAAGTCCCCCTGTGTTAGGAAGACGAAGAACACGCAACAGTGAACGTCTCAGGCAACCTAATGAAACCACCTCCAAGTAAGCTAAAATACCCATATGACAATCAGTGGTTTAACGCACTTAATAATTTATGGCTGTTTTTGTTGTCCCAAAGGTTTTAAGTGCGGATTGCTGCAGACACGAAGTACAAAGGGAGAAACAGCAGGCAAAATCAGTCTACCTATAATCCTTATATAATATGCATTGAATAGGTGTCAGAAGACTGGGTGACCATGCAAGAGTCTTTCATGGTCCAGCTGTCTGTCTAGTCATTGGGATTTTGTGTCAACTGGAAGCTCTGGGCTGACACCAGAGAAGGTTAGTGCCTCAATGTCCATGGCCAACGCATCAAAGGGAAACCACCCACCAGCCACCTACTCCCCAAGACAAACGCTCATAATCCACCCATTACTCCTGAGAAGAATGATTAACTTCTACAATAAAATAATCCTACCAACCACTCTGACTAAACCTATCCAGGGAGTAACAGCTGAGATAAAAAAACATTTATCCACATCATACAAAGTTTTATGAGAGTCAGTGTGCATGGCTTATCTGAACAGGTCAAGGAATTTCACTTGCCCTACAGATGTTCCTCAGTGAGAAGAGTAACTTACTAGTCGAGGTGCTGGGGGTGGTGTGAAAGGAACTCTCCCCCACATTTTTATGATGTCGCCAAGTGGCTGAAAGGCCTCGTCACATACTCTCCTCAATAACAAAGACATGGGGAAGTATCCAGCCTGGAACCACTCGGCCATCTCTTGGTTACTGAATGGACCTGTGGAGTGGAGACGTAGTGTGATATGGTTAGGACAGACATACTCATCCATACGTCAGGGGAAGAGCACAGGAACACAGACCGTTGTATGCAAAGAGTAGGACAAAATAAAGCTATGATAGGAGAGGACAAGCTCAGGTGCGCACGAGGTTGGTGACTTACCCTGGGTCTCCCCCTGTGGGTCTTTGTAGTACCACTTCTGCTGGTTATCTAGAGATGGCCCCTTCACTCGATGATCTGGCACCTTCCCTGAGAGTCTGTAATCATCAAGCGTCCCGTCCTGCAGGTACGCCACCAGCTGCTGCGCCTGCTGTAGGGGAAAAACCAACCTGTTGTCTCTCGCAGCCCCTTCAAATATGGAAATCACAACTAACTGACCCTTCACAGCTCATCCACAAACAATTGCCATTAATATCCACGAACATCTCACTTAACAGTCCCCCCCTGATTAACCAACCAGGACCCCCATCACCACTCAACAAATTACCCTTACTCCCCCCATCCCTCACATCATAAACACACCTCTATTCTTTGGGTCCGTGCCTCCCTCCATGTCCCATCTCTCATAACTTTTGTACATGACCTTCTTTCTCCCCTAGTCTCTTACTTGCTCTAAGTGCTCTAGACCATCCTCTTCATCAGGCTCAGGGGGCACAGTCCCCATGCCTGGTGCAGCACAGACTGATGAAGGGACGGGGCGTGTTGATGCGTTTAGGTGAGGAGCAGTGAGAGGGTGGATTGCAGGGCCCGGGTGGGGGTTGGGGACTTGTCGAGAGGCAGAGCTTTGGCTGAATGCAGGAGATGGGGAGTGAGGTATGGATGGCAGAGTTTTCTCTCGAGACCCCCGGTGACCATGCGAGGCAGCAACTGTTGAAAGAAATGAGACTTCTAAAACACAGACTGAGCCAAGAGAATGTTTGCCACAGAGAAGAGAAAACAGTAGCGCTGGGGCGGCCAACTCCACTTTTCAAGGTCTACCAACAGGTCAGATTTTCAGGATATCCCTGCGTCAGCACAGGTGGTTCAAACAGTGGCTAAGACGTTGACTGGAGTTGGCAACCTCTGCAGTAATAAGAGCAAAGAAAGTACAGTAGCATGACATACTTTAAATGGCAAAAAGAGACCAATATGAAAGACGGTCATCTCAACATTCAGCCACTTTGGTGGGCAGAATGAGATTAGAATGAGTAGAGAGAAAGGGGGGATGCAGGTTAAGAGTAGGATGAGGGCGAGGGGGGAATACGTATGGATGAGAATGGAAGAAACTACTTCAGGGTGGGTGGAGAGTGTGGGCAAGAAAAGAAGCAAAGATGAGTGGGGTGGAGAGTGACAGAGGCCAGGATGAAGGTGACCGAGGGTATAACAGATGGGAGATAGAAGGGTGACAGCAAAGGTAATGAAAGAAAATGCCACAGGTTGAGTTGGGAAGGTTAATAAGGAGTGGTGGGTAATTAGGTGATTAAAGCTGCGGAAGGGGAGCGAAGCCAGGAATTTTTGAAGATGGAACAGGCGAGGGAGAGTTTGGGGAACCTGTGGAGTGAGGAGGTTGGAATGAGGTTAAACAGATATTTGTAAGGCAGAAGGGTACTTTGTGAGGCTTCCTCTTACCTTTTTTGTGATTTGGCGGGGTAGGAGGTGCCGGGGGCGTCTGAGGTCTGACTGACTGCTCTGTGCTGTTAGACAGAAGGGGGCTTGCAGTCTTCTGAGGAGGCGGCTCAGAGCAAGGCTCTGTCCAGTGGGCTGGGGAGGGGGTTCTGTGCTCCGACGCTGCCGGAGGGACTACATGCACCACTGCAAGTACAAACAGATACTGCGTTAAAGGGTCACACATCTGGGATGCAGAAAGCACTGGGACAGCCAGGAAAGAATCCCTATAATCCCTATTGATGCGCTCACTCCAGGTAGCACTCAAGAAAATAATAACATTTTATTGATAATCAGAAAAACACAAAAGAATTAAAACCTAATAGTAGCGCATGTTTACAGACAGCTAGTAAGTGGAAATACCACTGGTGTACTACATGAAGAGGCCTCAATGGTTTCAGTGTATTAGACACTGAGATATCTACTGAATGATGTTCAGAATGAAGCCGTAAATCATTGAGTGATCTGAGTAATTCAGGCCACTTGATCACATGTGGTATAACTCTAATGCCAATCGTGGGGTCAGGTAAGGACCCTCTGAGTTCGACAGAAGTAGCCACTTGTGTACTGTACATGAGGCTAATATGTGATAGTTGATAAACATCTAATATCTTGTGATGTGGTACAAGGTGTGTAACTGTTCGTTATATTAGTACTCATTCCTATGCATATCTCCTATGGCGGAGCGGCACAGAGCGTGTACAGTATGGGTGCACCGCCAATTTGGTATTGACTGCAGCTATTGTTTCGCCGCTGTGCTCTGTGCAAGAAAGAAGCCCCTGACTAATGTCATTTAGCTTGCCCTACTCGGGCTATGCATGGGATAACAGAGCTTTATACAGCTACCAAACGCCTACAATCATATGTGCTATACCCAGTGCTGCATTCAGTCACAATGGAGTGCGTGACTGCTGCTGTTCTCTCCCATTCTGGAGAACATCTGGTGCTGGGTATCTGTGGACACAGATCAGTGAGCACTGCCAAATAGTAATTATACCACCGGGTTCTAGCACTAGCTCGTGGGATCCATGTATGGCCCACATCTTTGATTAACTAGCTGCTAAAATTCGTACACCATGCCGAGAGGAAAAACAGACCAAGCTACTGCTAGCTGGTCGCGCTATTGACATCACACAGACGTCGCACCCGACACGTGTTTCGTTCCGGCTGGGAACTTCCTCGGGGAAGTAACGCACAGTTACACACCTTGTACCACATCACAAGGTTTTAGCTGTTTATCAACTATCACATATTAGCCTCATATGTACACAAGTGGCTACTTCTGTCGAACTCAGAGGGTCCTTACCTGACCCCACGATTGGCATTAGAGTTATACCACATGTGATCAAGTGGCCTGAATTACTCAGATCACTCAATGATTTACGGCTTCATTCTGAACATCATTCAGTAGATATCTCAGTGTCTAATACACTGAAACCATTGAGGCCTCTTCATGTAGTACACTAGTGGTATTTCCACTTACTAGCTGTCTGTAAACATGCGCTACTATTAGGTTTTAATTCGTTTGTGTTTTTCTGATTATCAATAAAATGTTATTATTTTCTTGAGTTCTACCTGGAGTGAGCGCATCAATAGGGATTATAGGGATTCTTTCCTTGCTATTCCTTTGTACACTTTCTATCCCGGATAGCACCACTCCTAGTTTCTCTCTCGTTGTCCAGCGGCTGAGCAGGGTTCATCCACCCCCTCTTCCCTATTCCCCCGTCTCCGATGCATAAAGCACTGTACTCAAATATAAGACAACCCAAAATATAGAACATCCCACGAACTTCCAGTTCTTTGACCATCAACTTCTGGCTCCTTCATTTGCCTTTACTGCCTGTTTATCAGTAAGAACACTAAATATTCTGAGCATGTGTTTCGTCAGCCTAACTACTCCTACAATGAACCTCCAGACAAAGGTTTATGTTGGAAGCGAGTGATCCTCAATATGGACTTTGCATTGTACACCTCCCCATCCTCTTTTTGTTGTTGTTACTATTCTCTATAGTAGCATTCACTCCCTATCCGGTTTCTCTTACCAATATCACTCCGGCCCGTCTCTCTAACCCGCTCCCCTGGCTGGCTCTGTTCTGTTTCTTTGGCCTCCTCTGTGTGGTTCCGGTCAGTGTCGGAGTGCTCTCCCCCCTCCATGGAGGGTCGGAAGTCCAACTCCTGCTCCTCTGGGATGGATTCTTTCTGCACCTTCTGGGAAGAGAGCATAGTCAGGCACACGTAGAGCGGGGAGGATTCTGGGAGTCAGGAAGGGGCCAGAAGCAATAAGAATTGGATGGTGTGACGGGAGGGGGTAACCAGGCTATACAATAAAAGTCAAGCCTGTTTTGGTTACCCCTGCTCTGTGTATTAGGGTCCAAGATAGTTAGCTCTTGGGCCCAGTAACAATGTACCATTCCAATGTATTGTCTGTAATAAAAGCATTTTTTGTGTTTTTCCTTTTCCGGGCATGCAATCAAGCAGGGATTGCTAGGGTGGGAGTCTCAAGTGGGGAAGGGGGGGGGGGGGGGGTTTGCGGAGGGACCATTGACAGAATGTGCCTAGGAGGTTGGGGTCTGGATTTGTCTGTTTCCCTATAAATGTACCCGGGAATCATGCCTGATTCTCTGATACATGTATGCACATTGTCCCGGCAATACCTCCCCTTGAAAACGCAAGCGCGACACACCACTAGGGTACCCTGCTTCAGCACAGCCCAGAAAGGAGAATGAGGCACAGGGATGAATATGTATTCCTGTAGCTTAGGGAATCCCTAGGTTAAGGGCGGTGCCCCAGCTAATGCCAAGGTGACCCACAACCAATATAGGGTTTGTGGGTGCCACAACCATTTATAAGGCAGAGGGAGACTCAGAGTCCAAACTGAGTCCAAGGGAAAGTGTGTGGGGAATAAGGCAGATAGAAATAAAACGACAACCTTTTTCCTTTTCTGTTCCCTGTCCCCCAAGGCTCAGAAAAGTATTAAAATATACTTTAAAGTAACATGCTTTCTACATTCGGAACCGATGTCCAAACAGGCTGCCTGAGCTAACCCATAGGCGCCGGTAAGTCTGCTGGACATCGGAGTTCAAAGCAACCAGAGGAGGCCCAGAGGTGAGAATAGCATTTGGGCAGCGGGGAAAGGTGGAGTACCAGGTCCGGAGATGAATGGCAGCCCTCCAAGATGCCACTTGTTCTGCCAGACCTGGTGGAGCCTGCCCTGCAGGTGGCATTGAGATAGCCAGGGAGAGAGGTGGCAGGCTTGCGCATGTCTCTTGGCTATTTTGGATTTCCCGCTAACCCGGCTTGGCTCTGATTGGCTGCTTGGGAAAGTTCCCAGGCGTTGATTGGCTGCTCAGTTTTGTGAATGAAACAGAAAATACTATAAGAATCGGGGAGGCAATCAGATTCGGAGTCTCCGGTAGTAAGAGAGCAGGCGAGCTTTTCAAAGTTGCTTCTGTGTGAATAGCAGAGCAACCGACTTCGATTTTGAGCCTGAAAACACTGCCCGCCAGAGACTAAGTCCAACCTTTTGGGACCAAGTTCTCAGAAACGAACGTAGCGGTCGCGGCTGGAAGTTTATGCCGATTTGCGTTTCAGGAGATTTGCACTAACTCGCGGTCAGGAGGGACCAAGTTCTCAGAAGAGAATGTACCGGGGGCGTAAGGAATTTTATGCCGATTTGGGTTCCAGGAGATTCCAGGTTAAGTCCCAGTCAGGGTAAAACTCTCCCATAGAGTTCCCTGCACCTAGGAAAGTCTAGTTTTCAACCCCAGTCCCAAAGCGAGTGTGTCTTTTTGTCTGTATTTTGTGTTCCATTGTGTGTAAGCAAATTTATGACGAATAAATTACCATTTATTTCATTACCTTGTTTTGCTCAATGAATGACCCTGGTAAAAAGGTGTAATTAACCTGGTCTCCCGTGACAGTTGGACAGTGGGGTATGAATTGAGAAAGTACTGGGGAAGAGTGAGAGAGGAGATAGGCCTAAACAGGGAATGGAGGGTGCCAAGTGAGTTTCCCAGGGCAGCTCACCTTAGAAGGCAGGAAGGCCCCTGATGAGTCGAAAGTGCCCGTCTCATCTTCTGCGTCTTCAAGACACCACTCAGGCAAACTGTCTCTCTCATCCTCCGCACTGCCCGAGCCACTGCGTGTCCTGCGGTAACCGCGCTCATCTTCGCGCTCCCGGAAGTCAAAGTCAAACCGTCGCCTGCGCTCAGGATGCTCTCGCCAGACTGCTCCCCCCCGCGCTCCATCTGTGGGGAGAGACCGCAAACCGTTAATGGCCAAGATATATCAGAGATCCAAAGAGCTTACAGTGGCACTTTCACCATCCCAATAAGCTTAACAGCTACACTATGGAAGTTATACAAAGCACAGCCTAAAATAAAGGACAAATATTTGTGTTCTTCAATACAAACTTTGAAAATGGCTGTCAGTTATAACACAGGAAGTATCTAATATTCTGGGCCGATATTCTAATTCTCTCTTTCTGGAACAGCACAAAACACCTGCACCTCTTTGCTTCTGCCGACTAGAAGCATTACGGCTTGGGACACCTTTTAGAAGACCAACCGCCGATCTTTTCATCTAATGTACTTGATGGAACACTTGGAGACCTGCAAGTTTTTCAAGCTCTGTACATTTGAATCTATACATAACGCTCACGTTGGTTCCCTAAAACGCTTAACAGCCTACCAGAATCTACATTTCTCCCGGACCAATACAGCGGTTAGAACTGTGAGCTTCTTCTGCACTGTACAACACCAAGTGAAGGAGGACAACTTCATTGCCAGGCGCAAGATATTCGCTCCACTACAGAGAAACACATTGAATCTCCTTCTGGGTGTAAAGTTTAGAGTCATAACTTTGCACTTTCCCCATAGGTTGATTCATGTGTTGAATACCCTAACTGAACTAGTTAATTATCTTCAGCCTCCCCAAAGAATCCAAATTCAGATGTTAATCTCTGCCTGTCAAGGTACTTATACATAACTAGAATTCCTTTAGTGTGTGTATGACCATGAAAATAATCCAACGGGAACCCAACTTCGCCTATGTGCAATTTCCATGAATATTCACCAAGCTAAAAACACAAGTCTCCAGGACACCAACACACGGTCTCACACATCTCCCGTACATTCACTGCAAATGCATCCAAGACCCTACGGCCTACAGCTGGAGGTTAATGAATGGTTAAAAGAGCATTCCATTCAATGAGGAGCCGTACTGTGCATTAGAGACAATACATTAACTTCTAGTCAAGGCCCTTATTCAATAAGACGTGATGTGCTTCCCTGTGCTGGAAAAGATTTCAGTACAACCCATTGAAATGCAGCTGAACCCCGCACCAAGAGTAAAGCAGATTCACATTCACAACATTATACGAGTTAAAGCAGCAACATTTGAATTTAATTTTTTTTAATAATTCAGTTCTCTAGTATTAGATCATACTGTCTGCACATTTATTTATTTTATTCATTTTTTCAAATCCCTGACATTTTAATGATTTTTAAAATCATCCTTTGGCAACCATTTAGAAAGTCATATCCACTTCTTCTTTTGAAACAGGCTGACACCTTTTTGAGCTCTGCCTTTGGCAACAAAGTATCACAAACATCTGTTGCTGTGTTCCAAACAGCAGACTGTCCATTGCTCTGAAAGCTGTAACAATAATGTATTACACTTACTAATATAATGTTACATATCAGTTAGGTAAGACTATAGAATGATACATTGTCACACACTTTACATCTTAATATATAAAATCGAAAGGTTGGTACTAGCTGCGGTGAATGTGATTGGTCCGTGGCCACCCCGACTCTCATTGGCCAAGAGGTACGCCCCACTGTGACACACACCTCCCACACGACTCTGATTGGACAAAACTTACAGTGACATCAGTGACACACACCTACTTCACTCTCACACACTTGCACTGACAGCATACCCCCACAAAACCCCTGCGGAGTCCTTGCTAAGTTTACATTTCTCACACTCACCCCTGTGTCCCCACACCCACACACAACACACACACCCCTGTGTCCACACACACACACACACACACACACACACACACACACACATCCCTGTACACTGACTCCTGTGTACACAAACACACACATTCACTGTACACATCCCTGTACACTGACTCCTGTGTACACAAACACACACAGTCACTGTCATCCCATCCCACAATTACAATATCTGTGTTTACACACACACACACACACACAAACCTGTACACTGACTCCTGTGTACACAAACACACACATTCACTGTACACATATCTGTACACTGACTCCTGTGTACACAAACACACACAGTCACTGTCATCCCATCCCACTATTACAATATCTGTGTTTATCTCTGTTTAACTTTTACTAATCACCGGCACACTATCCTAGCTTTACATAATGAAATTACCACTTTTACAACATCTCCAGCTTTCACAATGTTCAAGATCCTCTATAAAAATAGACATTCAACATTCACACATCATTACTTAACTTTATTAAATACTCTTTATGCCTTAGTACAAACTCTGACGAAACCCAGCCCCTATAAAAAAAAAAACGCTCATGCTTACTCCCCTGTGCATGTCCGCACGTACTTCACACCTACGCCCTGTAATTTATGGGCATGCAACACAAACACCAAACTGCTCATGTAGCCTTAAATTTTCCCATCTTCTATTCTTTATACGTTCATTACTTTACTTTATTTACTCAATACTCCCTTTATAATTTCCTTTGGAACAAACATATCCACTGTCAATGTCATTTATAAATGCCCCGCTGTGCATATCCACAGAAACGCAACGCAAGTCTCCTATAACAACAAAACGCTCATGCTTACTGACTCCCCTGTTGCATGTCCGCACTTACTTCACCTACGCACTGTAATTTTACGTCCGCACACCAACTCATTTACCTTACATTTTTGCAAATCTTCTACTTCTTTACGTTCATTAATTTACCTTTTTTTCTTCAATCCTCTCTCCCTTTATGCCTTCGTACAAACCACTAGCCACTGTCATTTACATTTATAAAATGGCCGCTGTGCATGGCCGCACGTTTCCTTTAACTACGCACTTACAAAACATTTACACTAATGCCCGCAAAGCAAATTACAACATTTACTCATTACAATAACATCACAATATCCCACTTTAAATATTTCTAAAAAAAATTCAACACTCACTATACACAAAATGATCATCTTACTCCCCCCTGCGCATGCCCCGCAACCTAGCCACTGACAATTTCATTTTTAAAAATGCCGCTGTGCATGGCCGCACGTTACTTTCTATACCTACGCACGAACAAACGTTTACACAAATGCCCGTACAAGCACTGACAAACATTTACTTACTTTTACAATATCCCACTTTCAATATTTCAACATGTTTATCAACACTCCTATATACAAACCGCTCATCCTTACTCTACTCCCCTGTGCATGGCCGCAAAACTAGACAATGTCATTTCTTTTATCAAATGGCCGCTGTTCATGCGCACGTTACTTTATCTACGCACTTACAAAACATTTACACAAATGCCCGCAACACTAAATTAACATGATTTACTTACTTTACGTTCTACAATATCCCGTATTCTCATCTTCTACGTTTTACTTTCAATCATACAACCACCGCACCATCACCCTACCCCTTACGCCACGCCAAATCCCACTATCCTACCTTTACATTCTCAATCCCACTTAACAATATCTCCCTTTTTGAATATCATCATAATCCTCTATACAAATTAAAATCATCTTTTATTGACATTCAACATCCATACAACTATTCACACATACATTCATACATACAGTACACATTCATACCTTCACTCACACACACTCACACACACACTTACTCACCTCACCTAGCCCTGTCTATTTCATTTATAAATGCCCCCTGTGCTGACGCACCTTACTTTACCAACGCCTTACAAATATTATCCCAAATTACCGCAACACCAACTGACATATACGCTCCCAACGCACTTACAAATAATTATCACAAACCCCGCAACACCAACTGACATATACCTCCGCACCCACCATATCTCTAGCTGCCTCCTCCGCCCCCAATCTCTGGTCTCAATACGCTCATGCACACACGCATGTGTCGCAAAGTTACCAAATTTCCTTACATAAATTGCATGTAATGTCACTGAATTACCTGCTTACTGCCACCACACCACCCGTCCTCTTCACAACCACAATTCGTCTTACACCTTCCCCACCCTTACTCTTCCTCCCCCAAAAACTACACACACACCCTTCCTCTTTACACTAACTCCCCCCTCCACCACTTCCTTTCCCCCCCACCCTCCATCCTCCTCCCCCCACATCCCACAAAACCCTTCCTTTTCCCACCCCACCCCCCACCCTTCCTTTACCCCCCCCACCCTTCCTTTCCCCCCCCACCCTTCCTTTCCCACCCCCACCCTTCCTTTCCCACCCCCACCCTTCCTTTCCCACCCCGCACAACCCTTCTTTAACCACCACCCACACACCCTTCCTTTCCCCCCCACACACCTTCATTCCCCCCCACCACCCCCCCCCCACCCATCCTTCCCCCCCCCCCCCACCCTTCCTTCCCCCCCCCCTCCACCCTTCCTTTCCCCCCCCCTCCACCCTTCCTTTCCCCAACCCCCCACCCTTCCTTTCCCCAACCCCCCACCCTTCATTTCCCCAACCCCCCCACCCTTCATTTCCCCAACCCCCCACCCTTCATTTCCCAACCCCCCCCCCTTCTTTACCCCCCCCCCCCTTCTTTCCCTTCCCCCCCTTACCTTCCTTCCCCCCCCCACCACCTTCCTTTTCCTATTCCCCCCCACCCCACCCTTCCCTACCCCCCCACCCCCCCCCCTCCTTTTCCCCCTCCCCTACGTCCCAACCCTTCCTTGCCCCCCTCCCCTCCCGGACCACATCCTTTCCGCGTCCTCCGCCCTACCCCCCCCGCCTTGTCCTCCCCCAACCCCACCCACACTTCCTCCCCCCCTTTCGAAAATTACTTCACCACCACCACCCCACCCTTTCTTTAAAACCACCACCACCCCGACCCCACCCTTCCTTTCATCACCGCCACACCACACACCCCCTGACCCCCCACACAACTTCCTTTTTCATCACCGCCCCACCCCACCCTTTCTTTCACCCCCCCACCCGCCAGCCTTCTTTCTTTCACCCCCCACCGCACCCTTTCTTTCAACCCTTTCCTTCCCCCGCCCACCCCACCCTTTCTTTCTATTTTCACCACCCCCCCCCACCCCACCCTTCTTGTCACCCCATCTTTCTTCACACAAACGCCTCTCCCATCTTCACCCCCACCTTCCTTTCATCCTCCCCCCCCCCCCCCTTTACCCCCCCCTTCCATCACCTTTCACCCCCCCGCCGTCCCGCCCAGCCCACCCACTCCTTCTTTCCCCCCCCCCCCACCCTTCCTTCCCCCCCAACCCCACCCATATCCTTTTCACTCCCCACCCCTTCCTTTCACCACGCCCCGCCACCCATCACCAACCGTACCTTTATTCTTCCCCCGTCCCGCCCCCCACCCTTCCTTGCAGAGGCTCACCTCACACACACTAGCGCTGTAGTCCACCCGCTTCCTCCCCCCCACCCATCCTCTTGTCTCACCCCACCCACCCTGTTTACCCACGACCCTTCCTTTCCCCCACACCTCTTTCACCACCCCCCCCACCCTTCCTTTCCCATCCACCCTTCCTTATTCATCGACCCACTCCTTTCACATCACATCCCTCCCCCACCCACCCCCTACCCCCACGCCACTTCCTTCACACTCCCCCCCACCCACCGCTTCCTTTTTCACCCCGCCCTTCAACCCCCGTACACCCCCCCCCCCCCGCCTCCTTTCACTTTCAGCACCCCCACACCCCCCACCCCACAGACCCTCCTTCACCACACTTTCTTTCACATCCCTCACCCCCATTTAACCCCCACCCTTCACCCTTCCGTTCATCCCCCCCAGACCCCCCCCTTTCACCACCCCCCCCCCCCCCCACCCTTCCCTTCAACTTCATTCACCCCCCCCCCCCCCTTCCTTCACCCCTCTCCACCCTTTCTTAGCCCCTCGTTCTCCTTTCACCCCCCCCAACCCTGTCCTTCACCCCCACCCCACCCCCTCAACACTTCCTTTCACCCCCCCCCCACCCCATCCCTTCCTATTCACGCCCCCCTTCTCCCCCCACCGCCCACCCACCCCCCCCTCTACCCCCCCCCACCCCCCCCCCTCCCCTCCCCCCCCTCATCCCTCCCCCCTTTATTCGTCACCACACTCCATCATCACCACTCATTTCAATCTTCATCACCACCCCCAACCCACCGCATTTCCTTTCTTCACCTTTCATCAACATCACACACCCCCCCCCCACCCTCTCTTTCACCCTCCCTTCCTACCCCCCCATCCCCACCCTTCCTTTCCACCCCCCCACCCACCTTCCTTTCATACCCCCCCACACACCCCCCCCCCGACTTCCTTTCATCACCCAACCCTCACCCCCCCACCCTATCCACACCTCCTTCAACGCCCCCCCAGCCCACCCTTCTTTCAATCCCCCCTCCACCCTTCCTTTCAACGCCCCACTTTAAACCGCTACCTACCATCCCCTTTCCCTTGCCCCCCTCCTCTTCCACTCCTCCCCCCCAGTCATTACTTCTCGCGCCCCACCTTGCGTCTCATCTCGCACCCTTCCCGTTCATCACACCCCCCGACCGCTTCGCGCTTGTCACTTTCACCCGTTCACCCCATTCTCAAACACACCTCCCACCCCACCCTTCCTTTCATCCCTCCCCCTTTCACACCCCCCCCCCTCTACCCCCCCACCCCTTCACACCCCCCCACCCTCCTACCCCTTCGACGCGCTTCCTTTACAATCACATCCCTTACCTTCACACCCCCCCACCCTCCTACCCCTCGCCACTTTCCCTTCAACCCGCCCCCCCCCCACCCCTTTCTTCTCGTTCATACCCCCCCCCCCCCACCCTTCTTCCTCCTCCCCACCCCCCCACCCCGACCCTTCCTTTCACCCACGCCACCCTTCCTTTCACACCCCCCCAGTCCACCCCTTCCTTTCCACCCACCCCACCACCCTTCCTTTCACCCCCACCACCCCCCTTCCTTTCACCCACCCCAACATCAATTTCACACCCCCCACACCCCAGCCCTTTCCTGTACCCCCCCACCCCACCCTTCCTTTCACCCCCCCACCCCACCCTTCCTTTCACCCCATCAGAAAATTCACCCCCCCCACCCCACCCCTTCCTTTCACCCACCCCCACCCTTTCCCTTTACTCACACCCCACTAGCCATCCCTTCCTTTCACCCCCCCATCACCCCCGCACCCTTTTGTTACCCCCCGATCGGGACCTCCCTTTTCCCTCCCGCCATCCCTTCCTATTCCCCCCCCCACCCTGTCTTCACCCCCCACCCTTCCTTTCACCCCGCACCCTTACCCCTTCTTTCACCCCCCCACCCTTCCTTTCACTCCCCCCAACCCTTTGCCTTTCACAAAACTCCCCCCACCCTCTTTCCCAACACTCCCCAGCCCCCACCCTTCCCTTTCATTCACACAACCCCCCCAGACCCTTTCTTTCCCCCCCCACCTATCCTTTCACCGCGTCCTTTCCTTTCAACCCCCCCTTACAGCCACCCCCCGCCCCCTCCCTTGTCAATTTCCCCCCCAAGACTCTCCCCCACCCTTCCTTTCCCACGCCCCCGACCGCCCCCTTCCTTTCCCCCACCGACCGACCCCCCCCCCTTCCTTCCTCCTCCCCCCCCACCCTCCTCCTAGCGGAAAATTTAACTCACAGGGCCCGCCGGGTCTCCTCGCTAGTATTGTTTTAACAACATTTTATTAAGTAACACCGATATAGAGGCTTCTAGGTGGGTACTGCTTTAATGCCACTTACTTGCAGAACTACAATCTGCTTGCATGGTTCTCAGTTGAAGCCTGAATTGGTTCCATCATTGAATCGCAATGGCCTTCAAATCCACTCAAAGTAAACGGCGAGTGTCCTTCGTTAAGTGCAGCCCCTGCTCGGCCTATAGTGAAATAAGCACAGCAGCATTTTTAACAGATTCAATTATAAGCGCACAAAAAACAGACAAAGCACAGATATATATATTTTTTTCTTTAGATTTTCCCACACTTTGCACAATCTTTTTGGTGATAAGACTCCTGATGAGACAAGTCGTCAGTCAAACAGATCAACATTTGTTTATAAAATGGGTTTTACTTAAAAACCAGGAAGTCATGCCAACTGGGAGTTCCATTCGTTTTCAAAAAAAAAAACGTATGTCCTGGGACACAGAGTTTATAAACAATACATATTACATTAAATGAACCGGGTATAACATTAATTACAAGACCTTGCATGCACAGTTGATATAAATAATATAGGCGTGTGTAACAGTTACAAACCAGATTAAATGTGAGGCAGAGCTTTATTTTTTAAAGACTTATACTGGTGGTGGCATGTGAGATTCTCCGGTAGGTGTTTTGTATCCCGTTGGTTGAGAGTGCACTGTAAGGCCGCGCCTTTTTTTCTCGGTGCGCGGATTTGTGAGAGTCCCCACGGTAGACTGTTCCAGTTTGTGAGGTTGCACGGGTAAGGCCCGCCTATTCTCTTTGTCGCTGCCGATTTTTTGCCAACAAATATTTGATTTTGTCCTGCACAATGGCCGGGTCCCACGTGCAAGCGGTTTTCCGCCCGCGGCCAAATAAGGGCGAACCGCTCCGTAGCCATCACTGCCCGCGCCTCCCCATCTGTCGCAACCCCCCTAGGTCCACAAATGGCCTCTGGCTAGCAGGCACAAGGGGAATCCCACCTGCGCCTAGCATGGCCCGTCGGCCTAAGATAAGGAGCGGGCCCGGATCCTTTGCTGGAACCTTGGTGAACCGCAGTGGAAGAGTCTTGGAGTCTGATTCAGGTGATAGGTGCCTGCTGCTTGTGGTAGGGGTGGGAGCCTTGTTCAGAGAGGCTGGTACTTGCTCATCAAAAGTTATTGGAAGGCAATACAGAAAGGTGAAAGCTTTGCGCCATAAGACTCAAGTTGATGACCAATCTAGTTCTTGAGCATTTTCGCAGTGATGTGTGTTTTTTAAGTGCATTGGAGAACAAAACGGCATATTGAAGTTTGTAGAGGGTGTTAATTTTGCTAATGTGGGTTTGGGTGCCGAGTCCATTATACTAAGTCTCCATATCTGATAATTGGCATTAGCTTTCTTACCAGCATGCTTCGGGCGGATTTGTTACTATAAAGGTACACCTAGTTTGGCATAGCTTCAGATGTCCGGGTTATCAACGTAGCCCAAATGTAAATGGGATGAAAACATATGCCAGATATTTTAAACACCTAGTGACAGGGGCTAGAAGGTGTTAAGGAGTTGGTTCTGATCTGAAGTTCTGTCATTGGTAGCGTTAGAAATTTAGAGCCTTGGTCCAAAATCCCATTGTTAACAGTCTTGCCAGTGTTTTAAAAACAGTTTGTTTTGGAATCGTGTCAGTTTTCAAGTCTCAGAACACAAGATTAGTTATAAATGGCACACCGACTGTTCAAAAATAGAAAAACGTTTTGTTGGCTTGTGGTGCTTCACACTCCTGATGATCCCGGCCCGTCGTCCCCAGGCTGTTTCCAAAACTGGTAACCAATTAAGATGAAGAAACAACACACAAGGGCTAATGGAGACTTAAAGAAACTTCAAGCTGTTTTAGATCATCAGAGCTAATGAACAGGTAACGTTTCAGACTCAAGTTTCAAGTCTCGAAAAATCTATTGAAGTGCAATTCAAGTCAGAGAGGCGAGGGCTGTGTGCATACAAGATTGTGTCAGCCCATAACATCTGCCTTAAGCTGTCCTTACAACGTAGGAAGATCCACAACCACAGAGAGCGCGGGGGCACTCACAGGGGGACGAATAAAGTGGGTACTTCACCCCCAAAGCTGGTTGGCCAACGTCTGTGATATCTCGATCGAGGTGGAAGATTCGGGAAAAGGGGGAGAAACTGGGGGGGCGGAGGGGCTCCCACCCACAGAGAAGGCGGGCGGAGAAAGTTGTCGAGAGCAACGGAAATGGGGGGGAGCCATCATTGGGTAGATTGAGGACGCAAAAGGGGTGTTATTGGTAGATAATGAGAGTTGGGGGTTTCTGGGTCGCTCCGGCTCCATAAAGGCAAAAAATTAAAGAACAAGGCGGAGGCGAGATGAACACCGGACTTCTAGAGTAGGGGCCCCAGAACAGAGCCCTTGTGGACGCCGCAGGTGCTACTGCAAGGAGTTGGAGTTAGAGACTGAGATACACATTTTTAAAGACGGACCGATAGGTTGGAGTGAAACAGTTTTAAAAAGCATGTTCCCCTATTCCATAGCACTGAAGGTTGTTTAGCAAGATTAATAATATCTAGCGATATATATAGGCAGTATGAACAATCACCCTACTGTATGATCAAACAGGTTCAAAAGCTTTTGCAAAATCTAGGAATATTTCAACCCGTGATGTTGTAAGTTTCATTCACACACTGGATTCATTGCAAACTTTAAGGAGGTGGTTACTGAGGATGTTTTGGGCGAAAGCCAGCTTGGAGTTGGCACGAGTGAAATTTTGTCCTGTTCATAATACATCTCTTAATTAAAACCTTTTTCGCATTCTTTGATAGTATTGGGAGTGGCAATAAGTGGGCTGACGTCATGAATATGCAAACCCAGAGGAAAAATCAAGTTATTCTTATTGATCAGGATGCACAATAGGTAAAACGTTACTTATAGGGTCGGATTGAATTACACTATTTGTTAATAACAAACATAAAAAAGGCTAAGTGGACTGCACGGCAACTTTTAAAAATCATGTCATATAAGCCATTTTAAACAATTTTTTGAAACTGTCTGTCTGTTGTAAATGAAAATGCTTTTGGAAGTATATATGCTAATCTCTTTCTCTGCTGACAAACGATCTCTGAATTCGCGGACAAGAGACCAGGTAGGGTAGAGAGGCATCGAGACGAGAAGGACTAGTAGCCAACGCAAATTTACAATCCCCCTTTCCCTTTATTACCTAAAGAGAAGTAATTACAACGCCAATCATCGCACCCGATCAGAAATGCAAAGATCCAGTTGTGTGAAAGTTAGAAAACTGAATTTCTCTGCAAAAAATCTAAGTGTGAATACCCATCCCTTTCCCTCCCCCCCTCTCCGTTGGGGTTACTGTATGGGTTAAAAGGAGTTCAATACTAACAAAACCGCTGCCCTCGCCTGACTAGACCGTGTGTTTCCCCAATGACCCAGCAGAGGCTAGCTGCAGCCCCTTTTCTGCTGGCCTAGCGACAGGGTCTTGAGAGGAGATGAAGCGATGGGGAAATAATCCTCAGCTGTTCAATCCTGGGATAATGAGACCAAGGAGGATGTTTCAATTGGTAAATATGGTAACTTGTGGTAGATCCCGCTTTGTATGTTTTGCCCCGCAGCGCAGAGGGTCCATTTAACAGCTCAGACCCGCGATGAAAGGAAGCTGAGAAGTGCAGGCTTCAACTAGGATGATTTTGTGTCCTTGGGGTTGCCCCTACTGTAGCCTCTCGGGACTATCTGAAGTCATGCTGCGCATCAGGTTAGTGCCCACAGACCTTAGTAGGACCATGAAAGAATAAATGCTGTGCATGTATGAACAATCACCCCCTAACGCCCTTACCTCATGCAGCCAGAGCACAGTATGTGAGTGAGCGGGGAAGGATACAAGAACATGACCTCTATCCCTACACATTGAAAAAGGGATCCTCCCTGGGATGAAAGCATATGGATTGGAATATCACAAGTAGCATGGTTAAGCCATGACTGAATGAAGAAAACCCTTTCCATGTAGCCAAGCGATGCGCCTTCTCAGGACTGGCAATGTTTCAGCTGAGGAAGATTGTACCTGTCTATAGTATAAATGAATGGGTTAAGGAAGACCGTTTTGTTTAATAACTACAAAGTTCTGGGCTCCCCATCATAACCCATCTGGCCCACCTATTCCCAGCCTAGCGCAGATCACACGGCAAGCACAGTAATGCGGGGGGGGGGTCACCCGTGAGTGGCCACAACGCGGATCTACGTCAAACTCCCTTATAGAAGGTTAGAGAGAGTTGTTACATAAGGAAGTAAATAAACTAATTTGTACCCGTTGCGTGTGAAGATTTGGAATATTTAGGGTGTTTCATACTACCTTCTTTCTTACATTTTTATAGTACTTTAAAGTTATGAGTGTTTTAAGCGCAGATATTCATCACAGCTAAAGAAACCAAGTTTTGGGCCGAGTCCTGCTCCCTGGCGTTGCTCCCTAGGCGCGCTGAGTGCTCAGGGAAAGCGGGTGCTTTCCCTGGCCTTGCGTTTGCTTACCGCACGCGCTCTCATCAGGCCGTCCAGGGTGGGGCCCGGGGCCGTACGCGTCACTGGCCTGTGGCGGGGCCAAGTGACGTCACGGAGCTGTGTTCGCCCTCATTGGCGAACCGCTTACGTGACCCGGCCTGTCTCGCCGGTCAAGCGGGAATTTTAAATTCCCCTAAGACCTTCGCTTTCCGCAAGCGCACGACCGCAGGTGAGTCCCTACTAAAGCTGCTCTAATTGCGGCTGTAGGGGCTCATGCTGACGGGAGCGCGCGTCAGCACACTTTCCGCAAGCAAGCAGCAAAAGGCCGAGGCCTTACAAGGACATTTTGAAAAGCGATGTGAATTTATTAGCAAAGCTCCTTTTCGTTGTTACCCACAGTCCCTTCCACAGGCAGAGCCACAAATTACATCATAGGAGATGGACGACATGCAGCACACGAGGCCCTCCCTTGATATAATTTAGCTTTGATTATTATATTGATAAATAGGTCTTTCTTGATATTAAACACACACAGCTAACTACATGAAAACCATACAAAACTTCTCTTAACTGGGATGTAGCCTGGCGTTAAATCATACTATTATGTTTCTAAGGGCCGTTTTCAAACCACACTATTATGATATGCCTTGGATTACTCTCTAACTCTAACCTCGTTCTAATAAATAGGCAGAAAGATATTGGGTATTTTAATCAATCTGGGCACACAAGGGGTGAACTTTAGTTACTAAATTACCTTCCAAATAGTTTTTAATGGCTTTTCAGAGCCAGCCTGTGTTGTATAGACTATGATATCTACGAATCAACATCTGTTTTGTCCATAGATGGGACGAAACAATATGGCTTCCCTAACACTAAACTAAGACCCTAAGAAGTTATTTCTAAAAAGAGTAACTGTATTAATATGCAGATATCATTGGTCCCTGAGAGAATAGATAGGCGTAACATGGCAATGAGACTACGAATGCAAAAGAAACGAATAATATGAGAGTAACAGTTGCATATGAGACGAATGCAAGAAGGGCAAATCCGTCATAATTAGGAGGTGGCAAGGGGACACATCCACTTATCACTAAAACTTAGGAGCAAGTCGGTCCAAATGAGTCTTGTTTATATTCGGCAAACTCGCTGAAACATATTGATATGAATCGTGTATGATAGTATGATAGAAATAAATTATGAGGTTTTTTAACATTTGAGTCCACGTTTAAACGTCAAAAAAAGACTCCCCCCACCCTTCTTCTTTCAAGTCGTACAACTTCCAGAGCTTATTGAATAGTTTGTGGGCTTATATTGCTCTTAATGAGGGAATTTAGTATATTAAGCCCTACTTTTTAATTAAGAGTTAAAATTCCAGCAGAGGTGTATTTTGGGATCAGACACGTGAATTGTTATCTTTCCTATGCCACTAACCTCTCTGGGAGGTGGGCGTCAGCGTCTTGGTTATGTGGCAGAACGGGGAGGGGGAGTATCAGGGGGGTGGTATATATTTTGACTGTTTTCTTGTTTTTGGTAGCCTTCACCTTGAGAAAGGCAGTATTAGACTGCCAAACGTTGGACTTTATGGCATATTAACACCTCCTTTGAGTAAGACCGTGTCCTGCTCTCCTTCTTTGTACTGGAACATTTGGGACTACAGGAGCTCCCCGGACCAGCGTCAGCGGCAGCTAGTACCCCACCTCTATTACCCTTGATATTGAGTGCGTGTCCTCATCTCTGTCTATTAAAGCACGCAAAACATTTGAAGTCTTATGGGGGGGGGGGGGTTAAAAATAAATCAGTTTTGGTAGTATTAGATCAGCGGTGCGCAAAGTGGAGGGCGACAAGATGTGATGGGGGCGCGGGCATTTGCAGAGACCCGCGCTCTTCCCCCAGGCTTTAAATTAAATGCTGGCGGATCGCGTGAGGCCCCTGCAACTGTTTACTTACCGGGATTCAGCGTCTGTGTTGCGTCGCCATGGCAACCCATGTGACCTGACGTCACATGCCTACGATGAGGTAGGCGGGGGGGGGGGGGGGAAGAGCCGGGGACAGAGGGCAGGGGGGCGCAGCACAAAAAGTTTCGCGCTCCCCTGTATTAGATCATACTTAATGCATTTGTTTTTAAATTCAACTCAATGCCATTTTTAAAGCATTCTTAGATTTCTGTAGCAGGTGTACTATGTAACTATGTTAGCCCACCTCCTCCTTTCCTGTCTCGGATAACTTGTTGGCAATGATCCCAGTAGTTTGAGGCTGTAAACTGTAACAATAGATAATGTACCTAAGTAATATAAGGATACATTGTAGCTGCTGAGTTCACTGACTGAAACAGACATTAAGTTAGGCACAAATCCGGATTTTTACACATTTATAGCAGGAGCACCAAACAATTGCCAGCTTAGGTAAAGATGTAGAATTATATATCAGCACCATGCGTTACATACACAAATAATAAAACATTTTAAAGGGGGAGGGTCACGTGCTCACAATGTGCTGTTCGTGACGAATGTTATATTGGGACTGATTGAGGGAACATATTAATCATTTGAGGGTCCGTGTGTGGAGAAAAGCACCGCGGCTTCATGGGGGGGGGGGGGGGAGGGAAGAGGAGGGCTCTCCGGACGTGGGGACTCAGACAGACCCCACGTGTCTCCGTACCTCCGCTGAAAGGGGGGGGGGGGAGGACAGGAGAGAGGGCGGGGGAAGGAGAGTCAGGAGAGAGGGGGGGTGGGCAGAGGGAGTTCCTTCCACGTAAGGAGCAGTTAGGGAAAAGGATTTCCTGCGAGAGAGAGCAGTAGAGTTGGAAGGGGTGGAAAGGAGACCATGAGCAGAGTGCAGGAGATGAGCAATGAGATAAGAGAATCATATCCCTTCTCTCCTCCTAACTGTATATAAAGGTATTTCCCAAAAAGTTTTATATTCACCATTTTAATAGCCCTTCTTTTCACAATTGCTAATCCCTATAGCAGTAGCTGATCGTCCGAAAAGGCCTAAATTGGTCGCTTTGGATGATCTAGAATAGGCCTCAGTCACTGGAACTGAACAAACCTCTAGGTGAGGTCTTACCAAGGACCTGTAAAGTTGCATCACCACCTCTCCCTTTCCTGGATAGGTTACCTGACGCTTGTTCCGGCTTCTTTCCCCCCGCTGGGCTAATGATACCCATCATAATTACTTTACAATGTGTTGCTTATTGTTGAAACTATCATGACAGTTCAAGTTCAAGCTGTTCTTTTGTAAATAAAGATGCTGACAAATAGAGTAATGCAAAGTATAACAATTCTAACAATATAAAGCCCAATTTAATATTATAAAAATGACATATTTCTATCAATCATCCCATTCCTTCCCTCACATTCCACCATGTGGTTGACTTCTGGCAAAAGCATTGACTTGCACATGAGGCGCACACAAGCCACACGCATACCTTCACATACAAACATGTAGTTGTCTTTCACTTCTATATATCCTCTCGCATACGCCATGCAAAACATCTCTAACCCACATGCCCCATGCCCCATCTGACCATCATGCATTTGCAACAAAGAAGCAGTGTGAGATGTGCAGCCTGAGGGGTTGGAGAGGAAGAAAGGAGGACAATCTGGTCTGATGAACTAAAAAATAACCTTCTAACATTTGAGTTCACCTCCCCGTCACTATCCAACGTGACTTCTCTCCTCTTCTATATTAATATTCAACTAAGCGGCATCTCTCACTCATCACTAGTTAACCTAGCTGCGTCTTCCCCATACTGTTAGTACACCAAAACCTGCCCTCTACAACCTTTGCTAGCAAATACCTTCTACCTCAGTTGGCATCTCAAATCCCGTACCACCAGCCACCCTTACCAGTTTTTACATTTAGTCAAACTAACAACGTCCATATCACTATCCAACCTTAAGTCTCCCTCACAATGCTATCCAAACCTAACCTCTTTGCCATGATGCAAACCAATCTGGCTTCCCCATCCCACAATGCTAGTCAACCGCTTCTGTTCTACTATTTCTCTCACAAGCCTAACTTCTCCGATCCTTGTCGCCAGCCCAACTACTCATATCCCTGATAATAGCCAACCTACTTCATACCAACAGACAACTTAAGTGCTACTCTATAGCTCGGTGACCTAACATACTTGCTTAGTATATATGGCCCATTACTGACGATTCAAGTGAATGGTCTGCAAAGTGTCTTCTGAAACGGGAGGTGTCCTAACACAGCTTGGTAAATATAGCCTTTTATATACAGTACCATTCACTTGAATGAGGCTCCAGTGTGTCTTATGGTGTAGCACTTGGTAAGTATGGCCCAAAATGCCTTGCTGATATTAGTTACTAATCGGTCATTGTGCTTCTATGGGAGAAGCACAGTCCTGTTTAACACGGCAACAACGCTTCCTCCAGAAGCAAAGTGAAAGAATGGATGTGGAATTGCAGCATGGCCCTGCTCCCTGCAAGAATTCAGATCATCAATACACATCCAACATCGCTCCTTTCACTCACCGGAGGAAGAAGTAAAGAAATCTTAATTCAATTGCTTTGATTCAGTGGAGCGCCTTATATTTTATATGATCTTTCAAGGCTGTGTCTAAAAAGGAAGCGCAGGCAGCTGCAAAACCATAATATTCAAACCCTAGTAACAATTTTAAGATCAGAACACAGCTATCAGATTACTTAACCCCATCAATGTAAACCTGCGCTGCAAAGCTCTACTAATTGTGGGGTTTTCCTGAAGCGAAAAGCAGTCTCTAGACTCTGAAACGTCCACCCAACCGTTTGAAACCCAGTATTGGCAGAAAACCACGAAACATTGGGTCACGTCTGCTTAATGTGTCTTCCATTTTACAGCCATGAACACCCCGACAACATTTCACAAATACAGTCCCACTTATCTCTAGAAAAATATTTTCTGGGATAACGCTGATGATAAAAATGGTGAAGTAGTCAAAAGATTACTCCGATTAAAGGACAAAACATATCACTGAATAAATACAGCTGCTGAAGGACTCTCCTGTTAATTATAAACCTGAATCAAAAAGGACAGCATTGGACAGAAGTCCACAAGGCAGCTCTGGCAAATATCTGTGCATTTGGGGCTCACGCAGTGATTCTTAACCCACAGTTTAGGTATACCGCAGCCCGGCTATGTGTTGGGACAACCAAAATAAGGCTGTGCTTATAGTACTGTTTACAGCGACGTCACACAGCATTGTACCAAGTACATGCAGTCCGTCGCGGGTGCCCATCGTGGGCGTGACCACAACTGCGCTGCAGAGTGACAGAGCGGTCGCAATCACCGGTAATCAAAGGATTTTGACTTTTTCGGCGATCGCCGCGTGACGTCAGTGGTTCCGCCAATGAGGGTGAACCGCTCATGGCCACGCCTCCGTCACGCGCCCGGTCACCCTCTCGTCTCCTGCCCCATAAGCAGGAATCGCTATTACAGCGGAGACGGCTGACATCACGCGGTCGTGTCGCTGTAGCCTGCACTGCCAGATAAATGCGTAGCCCTACACAGCAGATAAATGCATCCGTGTGCTCTTTGTAATTCATTGGTTATGCCAAAAATTGGATTGACTGGGTTCCCCCAAGGAGAGGAGTGAGATACATTTGGCTAATAATGTTTTAATAAACATAATGTTTTAATTTTCAATAATGTTGTATAAAGCAATTTGTATTGTCAAACAATCACACTCCTACAAATGTGCATTTTAAATTCTGCACTGTGGAACTCATTCTATATCTTCTCTAACTAAGCAACGCTGGCCGCTGCTCTCAGGATTTACCTGGGCTGTGGGAGCGCCACTTCTCCCCATCTCTTCTGGGTGCCGCCGCTGCTGCCGTCGCCGCTGCCGCCGCCGTTGCTGTCCTCCATACGCCTCCTCCCTCCTCCTCCTCGCCATTCAGCTCTTCCCGCAGGCTGCGCCAGTTAATACTCTCTGAGCGGATAAATTCGTGCTTCCTTACCACAGCAGGCACTGTTACCCCCTCCTCGAATGCTGGCCGGACTGAGGGAAACATAAGATTACTGCACTATTAAGCTAACACAACCACAACCGTAGAGACCCAACCTCTCTTCTATCCCAGGAGGAAACAGAGCCATCACTGTCAAAATCAGACTGCTAATCAACGCAGAACCATACTATATGTATTGCCCCTCCTGTAGAAAGGGCAAAAAATGAGAAGTGAATCTCCTGATGGTGCTTCTAAATCCAAGACAGTACTGTATGTAAAGCCTAAATTGATACATTTTTTGCAACTCTTCCTTCAGTCTCAAGGACAAGTTACAATACTGTAGCATACTGTACTGGGATAAAGTAACTTTTTTTGTAAACGAAACAACTTGCAAAGCCCACACATTACTTAAGTCATGAGTTTATGCCATCTGGTGGACAAACGAAACATTGCAGCCTAGTAAATTCTTCTCGTTATCATTTAACAGATCAGCCGCCCGTCAGCCAGGCATGAACCGTGGCTGGGAAGGCAAACACAACGGGGCTTGTCAGAGGTGAGGAGCGGCGCATTCCAGGTATCTGCCAGGTACAAACCGGGCATTTGCTCGAATAAAGTGTGTCGGTGCAGTATATATAGAATAAGATTTCTGGTATATTGTGTATATAGACTGTATCAATTACATCACCCATTTAATCTGTTTTCACTTGTACACTTTGATGTCACATTAGATGTTCATCATTCGAATGTCATAGGATGACTAATGGCTAAGGTTCGCAGATCTACCATTTGAAACTCTTTAGAACCTTTTAAGAAGTTTGTGCGCATTCAATTAGATTTAATGTGAAGATCAAGGGGAGTTTGCTTCTAGGGGAGGATTGGATTGGACGGAGAGAGGCTATATAATGCTATGAGCCCTACCGTGCCAAACTACGGAGCCTGAGGAAGCCCAAGAAAGGGCGAAACGCGTAGCTCAAGACCCTGAAGCATTTTGAACATGTTCGGCCACCGTCGGGAGCAGGAAGTAGGAGCTCAGCACAACGCCCGGACGTGGGCAGAGTTAGCTGCGCGCCTGACGCCCTGCGCAAATTTCCCAGAGACTGGCCATTTTTCTTTGTATTGACACTTATGTCGCGTAGACTAAGTGCTTTTTAGATTATTTTTGTATGTTTTGTTTTATTAAAGATAGAGTTGGCTTATGATATTTTAGAGTCATTTTTAGCCACAACAGCACGAAGATTGATTCTCCTTGAAGGCAGTGTTGGACTTTCAAGGGGGAATTTAAAGATACCAAACTCCAGTGTGAGCTCACACATGGCCGTGTGAGTATATCTGTTTATCGTTTTTATATATCCCCTACCCTTTCTCTCATAATTTGTTTTCCAGTATCTAAGTTCTCTACTTGAACTTTCTCTTGTGAGGAGGATAAAAATACCTCCTCCAGGAACACACTCACACTTGCCCGTGTGAGTGTTGGCAGTACTTTCTGCTTTTATTATATATAAAAATTGGAATAGGTCTTGTCATACTTTATCAGAATTTGTCCCTCAATATTTTTTGACCTTTATCCATTTGCTCCGAGGGTGACACTACAATTGAAACTCGTTGGGATACTGAAGAGGTGACGGTTTGGACGAAGGAAGGACTTCTACAAAAGGAAGATACGGGAGAAAGAAGAACCAAGAAGAAGAAAAAGAAGGAAGGAGAAGGAAAGTAAAGAGACCTTGATGTGACAGCATTTACACAAGGCCGTGTAAGTGTTTATTATATTCTACACACCATTATCCCCACTCATATTAGCTCAGGAATATTTGACCCAATCATATTGAATCTACTTCTCCCATCATTTCTCAAACCTGTGCTCCCCCTTTTCTCTTGCATTTCTGTATTTACAAGGATCCTGGATAGGTCCTACAGGGTTTTTAGAGTCACCGGAAGAGACCTTGAAGCAGATGAGAACCTTATATACCACATAAGGTTGTTATGTTCTGAAAAATATATTTTCGTTATTATTATTATTATTTATACATTTCGTCTAGAGGGAGCGCCCGGGTTCTTTCCCATTGCCATAGTCCTTTCTAAATGACCAAACAGGCGATCATAATACTCAAAAATGCATGTAACGAGGACTCTGTTTTCCTCATCGTTGAATTTTTCATTCCTTTTTTTGGCAATATTATTCTCCTGCCCACATCACACCACTGAGGTTTGCTGTTGACTGCTCTCTCCGTCTTCCAATTCAAAAGAGAGCAGGAGAATTGCACTCTCACCACCACCAGTCACCCCACCACCAGTCACCCCACCACCACCAGTCACCCTACCACCACCAGTCACCCTACCACCACCAATAACCCCAGCACCACCACTCACCCCAGCACCACCACTCACCAAACCAGTCACACCACCATCACTCACACACCTACTCCCACTCCTCCTATCCATACCTCGAACACTCACAAATAACAAATAAATAAAAAATTAAATGACACAATCAAAATTTTCAACCTAACAAGACAAAATAATTGTTGAAATACATTTAGAATAAACAAGACAACACTATCACAAAACTGTCACAATACAATTCAATACAATTCAATTCAACTATAACAATCTCAATGTGGTGGGAGGGGGTTAACCAGGCCAATAATAAAGGTATTATGCCCGACTGGATAATCCCTGTTGGGACTGAAGGGGTTAAACTGTATTGTCCCCATCATAACATGTTTTCCCCTACACTACCTTTATTGTCCCTATTTTGCATCTTAGTCGCTAGCTGCTGCAGAATGAATGAATGAAAATGTGCCAACTATATTTGTGACACAAGGGAGAGCCTCTAGCGCAGAACCAGCACTAAGTGAAGAAGCGTGCCAATGAATGGGTGGCCGCTTTGAAGTGTCGATATCACTTCCTAACCCGTAGACCTCTAAACCGCAAAGTCAATTGGATAAGGGGTTTGCGGTCTAGCTGAAGTGCTTTTCTTTCAAAATGTATCCACCGGTCTCGTTTGCCACTTAAGCTGAACATATTGATTTGGGAACTAGGTTAAACCACAGAAAACATCACATCCCGTCTAATTAAGTGGCTAACGTGCGCTAGGAGTGAGTTAGCAATCTAATTTTTGGATCCCAGGTAGCTGAAAAAATATGACACACATACAGCCGCGGCCCCTTTTATTCTCCAACATCTCCAAAATTTTTCGGGAATTTTTTACAAATGCCACGCACTTCACCACGTTCATGCCGCATTCTGACCGCACTCATGTTGCATTCACACCCGCGGTTGACCCGCGGTTGATGTGTTTATTGATAATGGTTCAGATTTAATTGGTTGCAATTCTTAGCGTATCCGCCAGATGGCAGATATTCATGAATTGTAATGCGCATGCGCTTCAGTAATGTGTCGACTTGCAGGTGTTTAAAAGAATACAACAGTGGTCCATTGTAAATTGGCCTTGGGACTGAAGAAGTTACAATAATGTATCAATTTAGGCTTTTCATATTAAAAAAAGACAAGCACAGTTTCTGGTCTGTTTATTGTCCTGAGAGTCCCGCCATGAGTGTACAACTGAAGTCCGTGTTCCAAAAACCCGACAGAACGTACGATTATTTAATATGGGCTGCGATTAATGCAACAGATGATAAGATGGTAACAGTTGTTCAAATTTATCAGTATTTTATCGAAAACTATGACTTTTACAAATTTTCGCCAGATGCTTATGTGTGGAAGCGTGCAATAAGGAAAAAGTTATGTAGCGATCCATGTTTTTTTCGTATTGATCCCGATGTTATTGGAGGGTATTGGTGTGTATCACCGGGTTTTTCCCGTATCTATGATCATGGAGACTGCAAAAGGCGAAAGGTCATGTAAAAACCAACTAAGAAACATCAGTTGCTGGCAAGTAATGCGACAGCGACAGCTTCCAATAACGGTCCGACCGCCAGTAAAAACCTGGTGACCGGCAACCCTTGATGTCTGTCCCCGCCCGGATACCTGCAGCCTGAGCCGGATTTCGCGTACAGATTCGAGCAAGCTTGCATGTAAATAAGCGATTTCCAGCCTCATCAGTTGACTACAGGTGTAGTAGTCCCGCTGTCACCTGTCAACGACGTGTATGATCAAGAATACGGGACTGGCAGTGGCTCGGCGCCAGTTGATTGGCAAAGTCTATGGTGAGTAATGTTGCCATATTTTATTCTGTTTTTGAAATATCAATATCAATGCGATTCAAAAGTCAAGCGTTTCTCCTGTAAGCAATATCATTGGCTGAGCAGCTTCTACAGTAGATACTGCACAATTGGTGGAAAGCTAGGCCCATGTGCATTGGAACCTTCTTGAAACACATATGCGTGTCATCACATCGACGGTAGGCGCATGCGCATGTGAACAGGAGAAGCCCCCCGAGAAAATTATTGGTGGGACTGACTGTGGAAACTTCTTTAGGGGACTGACTGACCATTACAGTAAAACCTTTACTTTTTTTTTGTTCCTCAGAAAAGAAAACTTTTTCATCTCATGCGGAAAACGGCAAATGGAGGGATTTCGATGGATAATATCGCTTTGTGTTACAATGCCTGCACGTTGCTGAATCTGATTTAAAAAAAACACGTACCGAAGTCTACAGTTTAGTGGTTTAGTGGCCGTTGTTATTGATTAGGATAGAATACTGTAACTGAGAGCTTCATAGAAAACCTGAAACAGTATGCTGTTGTTTTCAGACCGTATACAATACGTTTTTATATATACTGTATAATAAACCAGAAAAATAAAAAGTTTATGCATATATTCTACATGTATTCCAGTACATACAGTGTATGTTTATTCTATACCCGTACAGCATGTTTTGTTTTAATACTCTTGTGATGTACAGTACTGAGCATGCCTACAGTATACAGTATAGTATGCCTGGACAGTACTGTACAGTATGTTCTAGAAACACTGTATTTTGTTACAGTATAAAAGGAGAAAATTTAACAATTTAAAACAAATCAACATTTTCTTTTATTGGTGGAGTAAGTACAAAAACATTTATTTACAAATACAATGTAAAAACATTTTAAGTGTACAGCAATTCAAAACATCAACAGGTGTATGGTTTACTGCTAGTGAAAACATTTATGTACAGAAAGTCAAAACATTTACAGTCAGTCAGGCCTGCACAACTCCAGTCCTCGAGGGCCGCAAACAGCCCCGGTTTTAAGGATAACCTTGAAAATTGGGCCTGTTTGCAGCCCTCGGGGATTGGAATTCTGCAGGTCCTGTGTACAGTAAGGAAAAACATTTCTTTATTACTACAAGTTAAACACGCAACATCTCCTTTATTAAAGTACAGAAAGTCAAAACATATACAGCCCAACAGTATGGTGTTATTAAAAAAAATTCTTTATTCATAAAATTTTAAAAAACGCAACATCTCTTTATTAAAGTATTGAAAGTCAAAACATGTACAGTACAGCACAGCACAACAGTATGGTGTTATTAAAAAAAAATATTTTTTCATAAAATTTAAAAAATGCAACATCTCCTTTATTAAAGTACAGAAAGTCAAAACATTTACAGTAGGATGGTGTACAGAACAGTCAGTCAGGCCTGTACAACTCCAGTCCTCGAGGGCCGCAAACAGGCCCGGTTTTCAGGATAACCATGTGCAGTCAAACGCACAGTGTCGCAGTCAAAAGCTACAGCACAGATTGAATATCGTAATATCAAGATGGTTTAGGCAGGCTTGTGGAGAAAATAAAATAAAAAATGAGGAGGAAATTTTTTTTTTGTGGTCACTCACTCTTGAACTTCGCAAGCAAGCAGTGGTAAAGTTAAAGACGCATGCACAGTGCTCATCAGCTATGTACTGTAGTTCCCATCCAACAGAGAATTACACGCAGGCACAGAGAGGTGATGCTCGTCTAGGGACGGACGATAAAAAACACAATGACAAGCTTTTGAAACGGAATGGTTCTGGAGAGGTGTCTGTCGATAAGAGGTTCAAATCCTTGAGCGAGCCTTTTGTGTGTGTGCGTGGGGGATGGGGTACAGGGTACTGCAGTTCAAAGAAATGGCATATTTTCAAAAGGCAGGTCATTAGAATAATTTGATCCCTACACCCCCATATACATAAAAAGCACACAAATCAACCATGTGCAGTCAAACACACAGTGTCGCAGTCAAAAGCTACAGCACAGATTGAATATCGTAATATCAAGATGGTTTAGGCAGGCTTGTGGAGAAAATAAAAATATATATATTTTTTTTTTTGGTCACTCACTTGAACTTTGCAAGCAAGCAGTGGCAAACTTACAGACGCATGCACAGTAATCATCAGCTATCAAGCAGGAATGTGATTGAAATCAGAAAGACACACTATCAAAGGAATGGTGTGGGAGAGGTGTACTTTACTGTAGATAAGATAAGAAGTTGAAATGTTGCAGTGCAGTAAATTATCCTGTGTGTGTGCAGGGGCGAGCGAGGGGAGAGCGCTGTATATGCCGAAATGTGATACTGTTACAGTACACGAATATGCATTTCAACAATTTTCAAATGAGACATACAGCACTGCACATGCATGTATAAATATGCAAATTTACAATTACTGCGCGCACACACGCAGACTGTGTACTGTCGTAGGTTGAACAGCTAAAGTATTAGACTTTGAAGAGAACAGCTTGCGAACGCCCCCTGAGTTTTTAGACGGTATTGCAGTAATGCAGACAGCGCTAATAAAATGGTAATATTACCAGCGCTAAAATACCGCAATATACTCCGGAAAAAAAAAAAACATACTGCATCTGCCCACGGTTATCAGAGTTGCGCCGTTGTGGCCGCACTAGGGTAAAGGCGGCCGCAGCTGTACATATTTGTTTTATATTGTTTGTAAAGGTATAAACCACATACTGCTGCGGCTCATTTTATTCTAACACATCGCCGGTTTTTCCCTGGCTTTTTCCTGGAATGCGACGCACTTCACCGGGAGCATGCCGCATTCATTTTGCGTTCTCAGCCACGGGTCATGCGCGGGTCATGCGCGGTTGACGCATTTATTTAGAATGGTTCGGATTTAATAGGTTGCAATTCTTCGTGTGTCCGCCAGATGGCAGATATTCATGAATTGTAATGCGCATGCGTTTCAGTAATGTGTCGACTTGCAGGTGTTTAGTTTAAAAAAGATACCACAGTGTGCTATTGTAAATTGGCCTTGAGACTGAAGGAAGAGGTTGCAATAATGTATCAATTTAGGCTTTTCATATTAAAGAAAGACAAAGACCAGTTTCGGTTACAGTATTCTCCAGAGAGCCGCCGCCATGAGTGTTCAAGTGCAGCCCGTTTTCCAAAAACCCGACAGAAGTTACGCGTATTTGATATGGGTCGCGATTAATGCAACAGATGATAAGATGGCAACAGTTGTTCAAATTTATCAGTATTTTATCAAAAACTATGACTTTTACAAATTTTCGCCAGCTCCTCATACGTGGAAGCGTGCAATAAGGAAAAGGTTATGTAGTGATCCCTGTTTTTATCGTATTGAGCCACAATTTATTGGAGGGTATTGATGTGTATCACCGGCTTTTTCCTGTATCTATGATCATGCAGACGGCAAAAGGCGAAATGTCGTGTTAAAACCAACTAAGAAACGACAGTCGCTGCCAAGCAATGCACCAGCACCAGCACCGGCTTCCAATAACGGTCCCACCGTCAGTGACAACCCTTGCTGTCAATCCAGCAAGCCTGAGCCGGATTTCGCGTGTAGTTTCGATCAAGCTTGCATGTACCTAAGCAATTTCCAGCTTCATCAGCTGACTACAGGTGTAGTAGTCCCGCTGCCAACTATCGACGTGGATGATCAAGAACACTGGACTGGCAGTGGCCCAGCGCCGGCACCAGCTGAATGGGAAATTCAATGGTGAGTATGGTTGCTGTATTATTTTCTGTGGTTTTTTTATTTTGACAATACAGTATCAATATCGGTGCGATTCAAAAGTCAAGCGAATCTCCTGTAAGCAATATCATTGGCTAAGCGGCTTCTCCAGTACTGTGCTGCAGATACTGAACAATTGGTGGAACGCAAGGCGCATGCGCTTTGGAACCTTCTTGAAACGCATATGTGTGTCATTACATCGACGGTAGGCACATGCGCATGTGAACAGGAGATGCCCCCCGAGAAAATTATTGGTGGGACTGGCTAGGAACTTCTTTAGGGGGCTGACCATTACAGTAAAACTTTTCTTTTTGTTTTTCCTCAGAAAAGAAAATGGCTAATGGAGGGATTTCGATGGATAATACCGCTTTGTGTAACAATGCCTGCACATTGCTGAATCAGATTTAAAAACCCACGTACCAGAGTCTACAGTTTAGTGGCCGTTGTTATTGATTAGGATACAATACTGTACCTGAAACAGTACAGTATGCTGATGTTTTCTGGCCATACCGTATACAATATTTTTTTATATTCAGTATACTGTGTAATAAACCAGAAAAAATTAAAACTATGCATTTATTCTACACGTATTACTGTACATACAGTATGTGTCTTTTAAACAGTGCCAGTACATACAGTACGTGTCTTCTATTTTTTTTAATACTCTTATACTGAGCATGCCTACAGTATACAGTGCAGTATGCCTGGACAGTAGTGTACATCCTAGAAACACTGTGTTTTGTTACAGTAGCAAAGGAACCAATGGAACAATGTAAAACAAATCAACATGTTCTTTTATTGGTGGAGTAAGTACAAAAACATTTATTTACAAATACTGTACAATTTAGAAACATTTTAAGTGCACAGCAATTCAAAACATCAACAGGTGTATGGTTTACTGCTACAGTAGTGAAAACATTTATGTATAGAAAGTTAAAACATTTACAGTCAGTCAGTATGGTTTACAGTCACATGTTTTAAAAACAAATTCTTTATTCATAAAATATACAAAACGCAACATCTCCTTTATTAAAGAACGGCAAGTCAAAACATATACAGTGGGATGGTGTACAAAACAGTCTGCACCAGTACAGTCCTCGAGGGCAGCAAACAGGCCCGGTTTTCAGGGTAACCTTTGAAAACCGTGCCTGTTTCCGGCCCTCACGGACTGGAATTGTGCAGGTCCTGTGTGTGTGTACAGCAAGTTAAAACATTTCTGTATAAATACAAGTTAAAAAACACACAACAACATCTCCTTTATTTAAGTACAGCAGGTCAAAACATATACAATACAGTTCAGCACAACAGTATGGTCTAACCTGTGATTAAAAAAAATCTTTATTCATAAAATACAGTATACAAAACGCAACATCTCCTTTATTAAAGAAACATAAACAGTACAGTGGGATGGTGTGCAAAAAAGTCAGGCAGGCCTGCACCACTACAGTCCTCGAGGGCAGCAAACAGGCCCGGTTTTCAGGACAACCTTGAGAACCGGGTCTGTTTGCGGCCCTCCAGGACTGGAATTGTGCAGGTCCGGTGTGTTTGTCCAGCAAGTTAAAACATTTCTGTATACATACAAGTTAAAAAACACACAACAGGACTTCCGGTGGTGACGTCACCACACATGCAAGCCTAAAGCGGAGCTCCCGATTCCCCTTCACTAAAAGGAGTTAGAACGAGAGAAAAAAACACCCTAAAATACTAGAAAAACACGAGGGCAGTACCAGCCATGGGCAAGGATGTCCAAACAACAACAAAAAATGCCCGGTGCAAAGCGTCTCCACATATTTTACTCCGACGAAGCGCCAGGGAGACCAGGAGGAGCTGAGCCAAGATGGCGCCGACACTAGCGTGGCAAGCGCTCCCGCCTGTGAGCAGCGCCTACCGGAGCACATCAACGCCAGCCACCTTATCACTAAAGACTTCTTAGAAGAATACATGAACCAGATGTTCTCTAAGCTAAGGAAAGGCATTAATGAAGATTTCAATAGCGCGATGAATAAAATAAAACAAGACCTATCCGAGGTCTCTCAAAGAATGGAGTCCCTGGAGGGTAGGGTGGAGGAAGTGGAGGCGGTGCAGTCCTCAGCAGAGGATGAGATTAATCGTCTTAATCACGAAATTGTGCTTCTGAAAGATGGTCTGGAAGACCAAGAAAATCGGGACCGGCGCCAGAACTTAAGGTTCCGGAATATCCCTGAAACAATCCCTTTAGAAGCCCTCACACCCTACCTGCAAGATCTCTTCAAGCACCTGGTCCCAGAGCTGAAAAAAGAAGACATGGAGCTGGACCGAGCCCACAGAGCCCTGGGCCCGAGGCGGGAGGACCCAGAGAGGCGCAGAGACGTGATTGCCCGCTTCCACTCATACACCACCAAGGAGAAAATCATCTCCAAAAGCAGAGGGATGAACCAAATTACATTTCAAGGTGAACAGATCCAAATATACAATGATCTCTCGAGAACAACTATCCTCCGGCGTCAGAAACTAAAACCGCTGACCCAACACCTACAAAGCCACAACGTGCGCTATAGATGGGGCTTCCCATTCAAAATTAGCATTCTCGCTAAGGGCAAGCTGTTATGGATTACAGGTATTTTCTGGCATATACCGCATAATGAATACAGGTCACAGGTACATATATACGTAGTATCATAGTAAGGCCTAGTATAGCTTAGAGTATATTGTTAAATTCCTGGTTTTCTTGTCTTAGAAATAATAGCTTGTTTTGCTCAGAAGTGGCAGGATATTGGGACAGGTTACAAAGACATAAAAAGGGGAACTTATAACGGTAAACACGCCGTGGTTTGAACAGTAACTTATGAAATATCCTAGGTTACTAAATGCAAGTCCTAAGATCGTAAACATCATACGTCACAAACCACAGAGTATGGACACATGACACGTGACACACGTACGCAGTAACTAATACACTCTATATTAGGTTGGCCCGACTCCATGTTAGATCAGAGAGAGAGAGAAAGAGAACCGAACTTAAGTGTGAAGTCACACAGATGAGACTGGGACTGGCTGACCTGACATAATATCTTTTGGTTTGTGAGTATTGACAATGCATATCTAGTTATAATCTCTGCATAGTTAGGAATGGATTGGTAACATACTGTAACTGTTAGCCATTGGCTTATAAGAAGCTTGTTCTGATATTTCTGATATTTCTGAATATTGTTGTAACACAATAAATGATAAACCTTTTCTTATACAAACTCTGAGTACCCTTTCTTTATAAATAATAATCTCACAATACCCTCCATATATCATAATATGTGAGGGTGTGGCCGAGGCTTTTTCAAGTGCAACATTTTGGTTTGTGTTCTCTGCTTAGAGCAGGATATAACTCACCATAAGGCGACACTTGATAAAGAGAGGTAGGATTGAACCCAGATTATGGCGCTCCAACGTGGTTAATTACTCATGAGTTGTATAATAAATCTGACGTTACCCATTTAATCTTGAAAGTACACGTGTATGCTATATTTCCTCTTTATAAAAGAGAAGGTACAATTTTCATTATATATATATATATAGTATATCATGGCTGTTACGGATTTTGCACGAGTTGCAGATCTGAATGTTTTAATGAGGAATCAGTATCAGAGAAATCTGATTGACGGTGAAACTCTGGCATTTGAAATTCAATTTGGCCCGTGGGGACCTGGGGCAAGATACTGCTATCTAACAATAGACACCACAACTGATCCAAACACATATCAGTACGTACAACAGGCATATGATCCGTTAATACACACGATCATTAATTTGACACATAATGCAGCGACTGTCATTTTGGGACAACAGCCTGTGATTGCTACAGGCGTGGACAGACATGGTCCTATTAATTCTGGTGCGAAATATGGGGAGAATCGCACACACTTATTTACACCAGTTACATTACCTGAGTTAACACCAGCAGCACGCGACGTTCTGACAGAGCGCGCAAATGCAACTGCAGAAATCACGCTGTTAAGAGAAATTGTTAATGCCCTCTTCGCAATTAGAGGAGCTGCTCCAGCGTTAATTGATGTACCAGCTCGGGTACAAGTTTGTATTCCCATGGCGAACATTAAGGCTACTATTGGAAAGTTGCCAACTAATCCAAAAGACATTGCATTGTGGCTTAATGAGAGAACGCATTGTTTAGATGGGGTGTATCCTACACCGACCGCAAATCAGAAACTTGCTTTGGTAAATTCCCTGCTACCAGCGGGTTTGTCAATCACATTAGCTGAAGCACGAGACTGGGATTCAGTCATCAGCAATGTGTATGAGAAAACCCAAGGAAAAGTTACTATCTCATCACTGGCAGATACGCTAGGACAAGTTAATAAGACTAATGGGATTGTAGCATCTTATATTCTAGGGTTACGCTTTACACAAGGCAACCATGAGATTGTGTGGGGTTGTCTGAAGGCTTTGATTAAGGGACAGGGTTTGCTGTTAGACCTTGAAAGACAAATTCAAGGTGTACCAGTGGAACAAAAACCAGTTATGGTTCCTGAGATTTTGAAAAATACTTACACTCTTGTTGGCAGATCACTCACTGGGGATCCGATTGGATTAACTAAGCCACAAGCCAGTGACAGGAAACCTGAGAGATCGAACGCAGAAAAGAGGGGAAATTTTCTTGTCCAAGAGAGAAAGTGGAGACCTCCGTTCACCCAGTATCAGACTCCAGTTTATCCTAGAGACGAGCAGTGGGACAGAAGAGGTAATTTTCAAAGAGATAATAGAAGTTTTCAGACTCCTACACAGAGACAAAACACTCCTACACCACAGACTACACAACAAAATACACGCTTTGAACAGCAAGCTCGTAATGAGGGTGCAGTGTCCAGATATAATCTGAGACAATACATTAAAACTCCTGACAGATATGGGCAAGGCAAGGCTAGCGAAATTAAATTTCGTGACAAGCGTACAGGTTTTGCTACGCAGACTTCAGGATTAACGAACAGCCAACGTGAGGTTAAACAGGCTGCAGCAGCGACGACACCGGCGAGCACAGAGAAATTTGTTGGGAAGATAACTCACTTCCCTACAGACCTCCTCTTTGAGGAATGACAAACTTAACGTTACACATTCACTACAAGGGAAAAAATTATACTGGCCTATTAGACACACAAGCCGACATATCCCTTGTAAGAACTGATATTTTAATAGATGAAAATTATGTACACGACATCACGATACAAACAATTGAAGGAAATGGCACTTATCCTTCATATTATTTAGACTTAAAAATTAATGACAGAAAAGTTTCTATTGAATTAGTTGAACATGACAGATTAGGTTGTGACTTTCTTATAGCATACAAAGATGTGGCTTCCTTCTTTACAATAAAAGAGGAAGTTACAGAAAACCGCAAGCAGACGGAATTGACTGTGAAATTTGACTTGGAAAAAATTATCACAGATCAATGCAATGAAAGTGCTTTTAATGATAAAACAAAATTGTATAATTGGTTAATGACACACAAATATATTTTTCAACAATGGGAAAATCAGGTCGGATTTAGAAACGGAATTGTACACAATATTAATACATGTTCTACACTTCCAAAGAAACAGGCACAATATAAAATTAATCATGCCGCCTTACCAAGCATACAAATTGTAATCAATGATTTGCTTAAACAAGGAGTACTGCTTGAACAGTATAGCCAAATGAATACTGCAGTATATCCAGTGCCTAAAAAAGATGGTTCATGGCGAATGGTGTTAGATTATAGGGAAGTGAACAGAGTCACACCTTCAGTGGCAGCACAGAACACACATTCACCTTCAATCTTAAGCGGATTACAGCGTAAACGCTTTAAAACTACGTTTGATTTAAGCAATGGGTATTTTTCCCACCCAATCACGCCTGAGAGTTATTGGCTAACCGCATTTACCTGGCAAGGTAAACAATTGGTTTTTACACGCTTACCACAAGGTTTTGTAAATAGTCCAGCTTTATTCACTGCAGACGTAGTCTCACTATTGTCTAAATTTGCCAATACAGAAATTTATGTTGATGACGTTTATTTATCACATGACACAGAAGAAGAGCATTTTAAAGCTATGACAGAAGTGTTAATTACATTGACAGAAGCAGGTTACCTTGTTTCCCTAAAGAAATCTCAGCTTGCAAGAGAAACTGTGACATTTTTAGGCTTTGAAATAGCTGAAAATGGCAGAGGCCTCTCTACTAATTACAGAGAAAAAGTTTCCAACATCAGTGTTCCTAAATCACTAAAACAGTTAAGAAGCATTATTGGGTTACTGAATTTTTCAATGACGTTTATCCCAGATTTTAATGTACTGATTGAACCATTACATCACGCAACATCACGCGAGATTAAGTCAGAGCAGACTAGACCGAAAACACCTTTTAAATGGTTAACAGTTGAGGATGAGGCATTGCGAAAGTTATTAGCAGCAGTTAATGATGCTTCCTACTTAGCGCAGCGCGACCCGACAAAACCATTGTCAGCTTATGTCAACATTTCACCACTAGCTGCATACATTAGAATTTACAATGCTATGGAAACAGTACCAATTACATTATTATCTTATGTATTTACAAACACAGAGAAGAGATATTTGCCGCTTGAAAAACTATTATCAGCGATTACACTCACAGTGCTAAAATCACGTGATTTGGCACAGGGACAGGATATCTATATATACACTTCAGTAGCTTCACTAGCAACATTGCAGAAACAGACCATTCCGGATAGGAAGGCGTTAAGAAGCCGCTGGTTAAAATGGTATACAATTATAGAAGATCCCCAAATACATTTTGTGCATGATAAAACTTTAACTACATTAGATGACCTCCCATCACCTTTTGAAGGGGTGACATGGGAAAATCAAACACACCCAAATGATTTTTACACATGCATTTTCTACACAGATGGTTCAGCTGTAGACTCCAGCAAAGAAGGAGTGAATAAATCTGCAGGTTCAGGAATTGCAAAATATGACGCAAATATGAATTTGTTGCATAGTTGGCAATTACCTGTTGGAGACCACTCTGCACAGTTTGCAGAGATTCATGCATTAGCTTTTGCTATGAAAGAAGCACTTACAGTTAAGGGACATGTACTTATAGTTACAGATTCCGCTTATTTAGCACGTTCAGCATTGCAGGACCTACCAATTTGGAGATCAAATGGATTTTTAAATGCCAAAAGGAAACCACTAACGCATATAGCTAAGTGGAAGGCCATTGCGGCCTATCTTGATCAAAAGCCTGATATTGAAATTGTACACGAGCCAGCGCACAGAACGCTTGGTTCATCGGTTCATACTATGGGTAACCAGTTTGCAGATAGTCTCGCGCAAATTGTAAGTCAGAAGTTTGCCGTTAACAAAGTGTTAACAAGGGCACAGTCAAAGTCAGCCAGTCTCGATGCAGAGTTGTATGCTTGTCTGGATACCACCAGGCCTAATCCACCTGGGTATCCTAAGAAATACTCATTTAAACAAGTCGACAATAATTGCATGGTTGTAATTGATGCTAATGAATTCATTGTTCCCCCTGTAGCAAGCAGGATGCAGATCGCTACGCAAGCACACGACAGTGTGGGACACCCTCACCTAGGGAGAGAAAATGTTTTGTTGATACTGAAACACAAATACTGGTGGCCGAACATGAGGAAAACATTTAAGACAGTTCTAAGCAACTGTAAACCATGTCGGTTGGTAAACGCTCCTAATCATCAGACCCCACCATTTATTATTAATGCAATACCGAACAAACCGTTTGATTTAATATATTTGGACCATATTTGACCTTTGCCAGCATCACATTCCTACAAACATGTTTTGGTTTGTGTTGATGCTTGTACAAGGTTTACGTGGTTATACCCCGTTCGTAGTACGACATCTAGCTCTACGCTTAATTGTCTCAACACCTTAGTAAGTGTGGCTAAGCCCAAGGCCTTTCATTCCGATGGTGGACCTGCTTTCACAGCAGCAGAAACCAAGGAATGGGCCGCAACATTAGGTGTTGATTGGGCCTTCAGCTCACCGTGGCATCCGGAAAGCACTGGAATCGCTGAGCGTAGAAATTACGAGGTAAAACGACTTTTAACCAAAATGCTATCTAATCGTCCTACACAGTGGTATCCACTCTTAGTTACGGTTCAAATTGGCCTAAATAATATTCCTAACTCAGTAACTGGTAAAACACCCCATGAACTGTTAAATGGTACTCCTATGAATACACCGTTTACTAATGATTCTATTTCTGTCCCAGGGAGACTTGAACAAATATTAATTTTACAGGAATTGAGGGATTCTTTTTCCCATACAGCCCACACACCACGTAATCCTGCAGCTTGGACGCCGCAGATTGGACATTCGGTCCAGGAGAGGGTTGCTAAGGTAAAGCCGTTGCGGCCTAAGTGGAAGAAACCTACCACGATACTGAAAAAGATAAATGAAAGAACCTTTATCATCCAAGATACAAAAGGAAGAGAAAGAAAAGTGAGTATCGATAATCTTAAGCCTACAGCACATTGCAGTAACGTCACTGTTCAAGATGGAGGAGACACCGTATCTGCGACAGACTTCGATCGAGCTGCAGCCTCTCGAAGCACAGATTGCAAGACAACAGGATGTGGAAAATAATCACGCAGGTGAGGTCCTACAAGCTGAAGCTGACTTCCCTGACAGTGACCAAAGACATATATATGTGTTACCTGCCATACCGGATCAACGCAATATTTACCAGAAGGCCTATCAAACAGTGGCTAAGGTGATCACAAAGAAAAGACTGTTAAAGATTATTTTGTGTCTCTCAATCTGTTTTGCTTTTCTAGCAATATCAGCCAGCGTTATTTTCAGGTTACAATGGCATTTTGTGACTCAGCAAGAAGGAGAGATCATCGACTGGAAACGTACAGCAGCACACGGTATTACCACACCAGACTCCGACATCGTGAAACGAGGACTACATTACGATTTGAAACCGGTGGACATACAGTCGGTGGGTATACCTCAAGGTGTGTATTGGAAGCCGTTTCCTAAACCTATCATCCAGAAACGAAAGACTTTGGGGATTTCACAGGTTGTGCTGTTTGATTCTACTGTGCTAGCTAAAGAAGCTGGTATAACTACGCCAGAAGGAAGGAAGCTGGTGACACAACATCTGAATGCACAGATGCAACAGCTGCAATCTACAAGCCTGAAATATGATTTACCCCTTCATGACCATTGGAAGCAGCAAAGCTACCGTGAACAACGTTGTCATGCTGAATTTGGACATTGTTATTTCATTGACTTTCAAGGAACACGTAAATGGCCAACGAAGGAGCTGAAAGCTGATCATTGCCCTCGGCCTGGTGTGACCATGGACAATATAAGGTATAAGCAATACCCTATTTTCTATCTGAATACAGGTCAAATTACTCAGAACGGATTCGTTCCCAATGGACAGACTGATCCAAGAGTGGCATTCTGGGAAGGTGCTGAAGAAGAAGAGTACAGAATACCTGGGGGGGTAAGACCTTATATATCTGCTGTTTTTTGTACTGACAGTATTTACTCAGGATGGTGGAACTCATCAATAACCGCTGAGGACCTGTTACACAAACTTCAAGATGTGATGGAAGATGCTAAAACTGGACAGCTAAAGACAGCAGCACTTCCGAAAGAATGGAATACAAAAGGTGATGGTATGTTGTTTCGTGAACCTACAGCATGGGACACTTGCACTCAACCACGCTTTGCTACATTTACCAATACGACATACTACAGCCATTCATGTAAAGGTTTCAAGAATGCGTGTGGTATCACATTAGAGAAATTGATTAATGAAGGAATCTGTGATAAGGACACTACAGTATTCAAATACGGTTGTAAACCGTGTTCCTTTTATTACAATCTCACGCAAGGCTATTTTAACTGGCAACCGAAAATGATTGATCAAGGATTTTTACATTTTTCTGGGTTACGAGGTTTTTGGTGTGTGGAGCGAATAGTGATTATGAAACCTAATTACAAAGTCTACTCCCTGTTCCAGAAATGTCTCAATGATAGTTTGCATATGAATGTTGACACGGTAATCAGGGCAATGAGCGATTTGATGAATGTTCAAATAGCTCCAGATGATAAACCCTGTGAGTATGACACGTGCACCACACGTAATATTGTTAACATGCCCTACTCAGAGGCAATGTGGGGTACGAATGCAACGATTAATGCCATAGTGTATTATGAAAATGACACAGAGTTCATGAATGAATGTAAAGTTTCAAGTAAAACATCTGCAAGAAAATTGCTTACTAACGATGATGTTCTTATAACCACAGGACACCTGCTGAGTGATTCTGTTTCTGTTATAAGTCAAATCTCTGACTCAAATGATGAAGAATTAAGGAGAGGTATTTTGGTGTTAAGAGATCACATGATAAAATTTGCTTCCTACACAATTTCAGATATAACAGTGTTATCTGAAGAAATTAAAGCTTTGGTTATTCTTAATCACATTACTTCTATCAGGTTAACATTGCAAAGTAAAAAGGTTGACATATCACTTTTAAATCTCACTTTGATCACACAGACTCTTAATTTAAGTCCGAAAGAATCTGAAATCCTGGCATATGTTTCACAAACCACAGTTTATGACATACGAGAAAGAAACCACAGACGGGTTCATAACCCTGATGACTCATTATGGGAAGTTTTTATATACTATGAATTATTTATTCCAGGAGACGTGTACTGCACCGACACACTTTATTCGAGCAAATACCCGGTATGTACCTGGCAGATACCTGGAATGCGCCGCTCCTCACCTCTGACAAGCCCCGTTGCATTTGCCTTCCCAGCCTGGGTTCATGCCTGGCTGACGGGCGGCTGATCTGTTAAATGATAATGATTAGGATTTAATAGGCTGCAATGCTTCGCGTGTCTACCAGATGGCATAAATTCATGAATTGTAATGCAGTATATATATATGTACTGTGCAGTATTGCAGCCAGCGGGAATAAAATGCTTCAATCCCTGCTGGAAAATAACTCAATGCACTCGGGCAGAAAACAGTCACAAACCTCAATACACCCGGGTATACCCGAATTCGTGGGACTAGCCGAGCTCGGATAAAGTGTGTCGCCAGTGTATACAACAAATTGGGAACTGCTTAATTTTGGACACATAACACACACAGGTTCTTATTTCGCAAGGATGCAGGTTGCGCAACCATTTCAATACATGTCTGTGAAATGTGATCGTGAATTTTTCATCAGCACTATAAGATGTGTTGATAGAGGTTACTTGATTTGTGATGACATTATACAGCACATGCCTTGCAATGATCAAATGCAAGGTAGCAACTGCCCGATAACTGTAATGCCTATTCAAACCCCTTTTACATTAATTCACAGCCTAGATAATGGGAGTTACATAGTGTTATCTACAGAAAAGGATTGAGATATTCCTCCTTTTCAGGCATCACTTGTCACGGTTAATGGGAGTATACAGTGTTATGGTACTACACTTATTCCACCTCTGTTACATCAGAAATTCACATCTGGAGTACATTTCCAGGTACCAGCTATCACACTGATTCTTCCTCACATGACAGCCTATTTGGCACATTTAAAGAAAATGAAGGTTACTATAGGGTTCACACATGATATAGTACATACCCTTTTACAGAGAGTTCACAGTGAATTACTACGTGTTGATTTGCACCCAGGTGATTTTCCCCAGTGGTTAACTACACTAGGTGAGTCATTGAAAACTTTTTGGCCAATGACAGGTAATTTTTTGACAAAGATAGGCACTAGCCTACAATCCACTGGTAAAAGTATCTTTAGTGGACTGGGAAATGCGTTTGGAATCCTAGGTTATTTAAAACCAATATTGTTTTTTATTTTAGGGATAATAATCCTTGTTATTTTGCTTCGTATTTTCTCATTTCTTCCGAAGATGAAGATGAAGAGGCGTTCAGCTTAATCACATTTTGCTTTATAGCATATATTCTTATATTTTTACCTAGATACTAATATACTGTTTTAAGCACACAGGTCAAATCTAACCTGCTGCAGTATGCTTTGTTGCAAGGACACAGACGAAAAGAAAGATACTTCACAAATCTTGCGTCTACCACGTTCCTATCAGACCTCCATGAGGATGTACTTAGATGAACTGGTTTTGCCACATCGGAAACCCCGCAAAGTGCATGCAGTTCACGATACGATGAGAGACTTTATGTATCAGGAATCTCTTGCTTCCTCTGGAACGTTTTCTGTTTTAACACCTAATGGGACATTGCTACCGCGTAGCTTGCTAATGTTATGTAATTTTTGGCAAGTGAAATCTTTGCTATCTCTTGGTGATCAACCCAACTTCAAGTGTAGAGACATTCACCGTCAAATATTTCAAATGTCTTTTTATACAATTGAAGAAGGTCATATTAGCATTGTCAGCCACGGGTCATATAATTGTACCACTTTGCTTGCATGTTCAGGTAATAAACATCAACATTGTTTTGGTGCCCGTTGGAATACTACGCTCTTGAGTGTGTATGAAAGCCAACATCAACCCGCTTTACAATTGGGCGATTTTTACAAATTGATACCTTCCCATCGTGGAATAACTTGTGCACATATGCGCAGTTGTGGGTGTTTTGGCGATCAGTCACATACTCCTATGAGTTCAAGCTCATCAACATCAGAGAGCTGTGACACTGTCTTCCAATAGTACACATAATGAATATTTTCTGCTTTGATAGTTTTTCCTGCATTTGCAAAAATATCAAAAAATGAGAAGTGAATCTCCTGATGGTGCTTCTAAATCCAAGATTATGCAATGTTGGCCATAATGCCTAGGAGTCCGGGGTATATTAATTGTATAAGTGTATGAATGTGTGACAGGGTATATGGCTCACCATATGAAGCCTAACATGGACAGAGTAAACCTAACCACTTTAAAAGTGAAACCACAAGGAAGCCCTTATATAAAGAAACTCCCAGTGCAATCACTATGTGGATAATCATATCCTGTATCATAGGCTGGAGCCCTGCATATACCCTATAGTCACAGTAGCTATAAAAAATAGTAAGTCACTCACTTATTAACCCCTTCTGCTCCATAACTGCGTGCATCCGTTCCGTTTTGTAGATGAAGTCTGTGTAGGGAGATGGTGGAGCACTGCAAAGAATTAGGGCTGGAGGCAGATCCGTGAAAATGTAAAATGCTTTATTCCAGAGGCATGGTAGCAACAGCTACATTAAAAGGGTCCTCTAACGCGTTTCGCGCTATGACAGCGCTTTATCAAAAGGTAACTCCTCTGTCTCCCCTGATCCCCCTTATATGCTGTTCCCACGGAGGTGATTTCGCGCCACAAAATCAGTCAAATCTGACTGAAGCTGAAACCACGTAAAAAACTATACGGTGGCCTCATAGGTAAAAACACTCCGTGCTGAAAAAGCAAAGGCGGAAATACAAAAACTGCATACATAGCCAGATTATGAGTTGGTGTACAACACAATAACACAGACATTACACAAGAGTAAAAAATGAGATAATGGACTATAAACATCTGAATAAAGAGATTGTAAAGACATAAAGTAAAAAAGCAGCACAATATAAAGAAAGTATAAAATAAATTTTAAACTCTCATTAGATAACTGGGAACCATGAAGAAATATACCCATCAATAACCATCACTCTGATAGTAGTGTATCTATTATCACTAAATATAATAATAAACATGAATGTTATGTTAACTCAAAATAAATAAAACTAGTCTCAATACAAAAATAATGGCAATAAAATAAAGTTAAAGAGATACATATGTATAATTATTCATCTTAAAACAGAAAATTTGAAAAATAACATTTATAAAGATCATAATGCTGTTATCACCCAGTAATAGGCTATGGATTAACTTCATCCTATCAGAGTCACGGATATCAGAAAAAACCCAAGAATAAAGTATATATACAAATATTGATTCAATAGAAAAATATATTAGATTGGAAATGGTATATAATATTAATCATTTATGTACTATAAGAGACATATACATTGTGATAAGAGATATTGAGAAAATGGAGGTAAAGTCAGAACATAAATGGTTTATAAAAAATGGTTTTATAAAAAAATGTATCAGTTCCCAATCTTGATGATCCCTTTGGGTATAGGGAATCCATGGTGAAGATCAGAACATCTCACGTCCTATTGAGCATGTTCAATCTGTCACCCACACGAATGGGTGGAGGAACAGCCTCAAATAGCCGAAAAGAGAAGTTTCGGATACCTCCATGTGCGCAATGGGGCAAAATGAACGTGACACCGGATGTGTGGTAGTAAGATTTTTTTAAGCTCTACATGCTCCATATCTAATTTTCAGAGGTCTTATGGTGGTCGTCCAATGTAGTGTTTACCACACCCACACTTAGTATGTACACAATAAAGTGGGAATTACAATTAATAAAGTGGATATTTTTTATCTTTTTTTGGTTTTAAAGCATTGATGCTTTGAGGTGGCGTTGCATATTGGCAGACCACACAATGGGCACCATTTAAAAAAACCTTTAGGTATATTGGAAATGTGATGTGGATGATTGGAGTGAAACAGGCTTGTGTGACAGAAAACCTGCATGACTTGCTTTTTTGAAAACAAATTTTGGTCCCTCTTTAACTACCATTTTGCCAATCTTTGTCCAATTTTAGGGTATCCCAATGTTTGTAAATGATACGTCTATGGAGTTCTGCTGTTTACACTGTTTGCGTTACAAAAAAGGGGGCCTATTGTGCCATTTTCTTGTCATCATGGTTCTTTTCATACCTTTTTTATAATTCTTACCACTAGTGAAGAGATCTGTGCGATCTAGAGTTTTTTACAACATCAAGGGATTCCAAAATAGTGACTTTATTATATCCTCTCTTGAGGAACCTCTGAACCAGATCCTCGAGATGTATATTAAAGGATTCCTCAGTAGAGCAAAGCCTTCTCAGTCGTAAAAATGCCCTTTTCAAAATCCCCTTTTGAGAGGCCGGAGTGATTGCTTGCTTGCCATCAAGAACGCATTGCGTGAATGTGGCTTCCTATGGACGTCCGTCTGATAACTTTATTGACATCTAGTGTACAACATTATGTCCAAATATTGCAATGTGTATTTTTGAATAACAATCATAAGTGAATGTGAGATTTGTATTGGTTAATAATTAAGAGTGTTAAAGAAAGCTTCAAATAAAAGAAAATCACCATCCAAATAAAGAACGATCTCGATTATAACGCCTGTAAAAATAATGTGCTCTCTAAAAGGGTTCTGATCACTAAAAATAAAATAGATTCCAGAACCCATGAACAAATTAGATAAGATGGTGCAAATGAAGTCCCCCATAGCGGTGTGCCCTTAGTTGTAAGAAAAATTGTGAATCAAACGTAAAAAATTGTGTGCTTAATAAAAGTGATACATTCAATCAGAAACGTGCAAAGTGTAATAGTAGTTTGGATAGATGAAGATAATGTTGTACAGAGAGAAATCCCTGGTTGTGTTGTATAATTGCTTAAAGTGACGTGACGTCCATAAGTAGCAGCCCAACTGTAAGAGGTTTTCCACTCACCTCTTTTAGGTCTGTCAAAAGTGATTAGAATCTTCAGGAAGGAAGGCAATGAGGTGAACCAGGTCTGTTGAAGGTAACCATCAATACTAGCGTGATACACCATCTCCCAAAGATCCAATACTAGCCCTATGGGGCCTCTACCAGGCGGGCAGGTTATGACTTATGGATCTTTTGGGATGATGGTGTGAACAACGGGACGATGGATGTTACACAACAAGAAATCAAATTCTTTCTTGTTGAGGACACAGCAGCATCACCCCCAATCTAACAAATCTTTAGCTCCTTAAGAGTATTGGATCTTTGGGAGATGGTGTTTATCACGCTATATTGATGGTACCTTCAACCGCTGGTTCACTCATTGCCTTCCTTCCTGAAGGATTCTAATCAACTTTGACAGACCTAAAAGAGGTTGAGTGGAAAAACCTCTTACAGTGGGCTACTATGGACGTCACGTCACTTTATAGCATTATACAACACAACCAAGGGTTTCTGCTGTACAACATTATCTTCATCGATCCAAACTACCTATTACACTTTGCACGTTCTGATTGAATGTATCACTTTTATAACACACAATTATTTTACGTTTGATTCACAATTTTCTTACAACTTAAGGCAAACCGCTATGGGGACTTATCATTTGCACCATCTTATGCTAATTTGTTCATGGTTTTTCTGGGAATCTATTTTATTTTTTAGTTGATCAGAACCCTTTTAAGAGAGCAATTCTTTTTACAGGCGTTATATCGACGATCTGTTCTTTATTTGGGATGGTGATTTTCTTTTATTTGAAGCTTTCTTTAACACTCTTATATTAACCAATACAATCTCAAATTCACTTATGATTTTAATATTCAACAACACATTGCATATTTGGACATAATGTTGTAGCATAGATTCAATAAAGTTATTCAGACGGACGTCCATAGGAAGCCCAATTCACGCAATGCGTTCTTGATGGCAAGCAGCAATCAACTCCAGGCCTCTCAAAAAGGGGTATTTTTGAAAGGGCAATTGTTTACGCTGAGAAGGCTTTGCTCTCCTGAGGATATCCTTTAATACGACAATTAGAGATCTGTTAAGAGGTTCCTCAGAGAGGAAATAATAAAGTCCATATTTTGGAACCCTGATGTTGTAAAAACGTCCTAGATCGAAGATCTCTTCCTAGTGGTAAGATTATAAAAATAATGATCAAAAGAACAATTATGACAAAGAAAATGACAATTGGCCCCCTTTTTTTGTCACGCAACCAGTGTAAACAGGCCGACTCCATTAGACGTATCATTTACAAACATTGGGATACCCTAAAATTGGACAAAGATTTGCAAAAATGTAGTTTAAAGAGGGACCAAAATTTGTTTTCAAAAAAGCGAAGTCTTGGGAAGGTTTGTGTCACCAAGCCGTTCACTCCAATCAGTCCAACACCCATTTCCAATATACCTAAAGGTTTTTTTAAATGTGCCCATTGTGTGGTCTGCCAATATCGCAACGCCACTCAAAATGCAGCAATGCTTTAAAACGCCAAAAAAACGATAAAAAATATCCACATTGTATTAATGTAATTCCAGCTTTATGTGTACATACTTAAGTGTGGGTGTGGGAAACACTACATGGACGCACCATAAGACCTCTGAAATTAGGATAATGGAGCATGTTCAGGAGCTATAAAAATCTTACTTCCACACATCTTCTTTTGTCACGTAATTTGACCTATTCCTATGCTGCACTATGGAGGTACTGCCAGAAACTTCTCTTTTTCGGCTATTGGAGCAGTTTTCTCCACCCATCTTCTGGTGGGACAGATTGAACCATGCTCAACTATGAGGTGAGATTCTGTTCTGGTCTTCACCATGGATCCCTATACCCAAATGGGATCAATCAAAGATTGGGAAACTGATACATTTTTATAAAAACCATTTTTTATAAAAGCCCATTCTTTGATTCTGATTCTGCCTTTTTACCCCATTTTTTCTCAGTATAATTCTCTATCACTTTAAGTATATGTATTCATATAGTACATAAATGATTTTGGAATGTGTATATTATACATTCAATCTAATATATTTTCTATATGAATCAACTATTTGTATTTGAAGATACTTTATGTCTTGGGTCCCAACCCCTTTTTGCTTTATATCCGGTGGGTGACTCTGATAGGATGAAGTTAATCCAATAGCCTTTTATGGGTGGATAACAGAATTATGATTACCTTATAAATGCTATTCTTCACTCAAATTTTCTGTTTTAGATGATAATTCTACCTTTTATACACATATGTATCTCTTTAACTTTCTCATTATTCATTGGCCATTACTTGTTTATGTGATATTGAGACCTAGCTTTATTATTTATGCAGTTCACGAACTAAACATTCATGTTTTATATTACTATTAGTGATAATAGTATACACTACTATCAGAAGGTGATGGGTCTATTGATGGGTATTTTCTAATGTTTCCATTTCTAATAAGAGTGTAAATATTATTTTATTTATGCTTTATAAAGTGGCTGCTTTATTATGTACTTTAACATCTCGTTTATTCAGTCTGTTCTAGTCCATTTATCTCATTTTTTTACTCTTGTGTAATGTCTGTGTTTATGTGTTGTCACCAACTCATCATCTGGCTATGTTGCAGTTTTTTGTATTTCCTCCATCCGCCTTTGCTTTTTCAGCACGGAGGTGTTTTTACCATACCCTGATGAGGTCCACCGTAGTTTTTTACCGTGGTTCATCCAGCTTCAGTCGAGTTTGACTGATTTTGGCGCGAAATCAACCTCCGTTGGGAACACATATAATGGGGGACAGGGGAGACAGGAGTTTACTCTTTGATAAAAGCACTGTCATAGCGCGAAACGCGTTAGAGGACCCTTTTTAATGTAGCTGTTGCTACCATGCATCTGGAATAAAGCATTTTTACTATTCACGGATCTGCCTCCAGCCCTAATTCTTTGCAGTGCTCCACCATCTCCCTCCTGTAGAAAGGGGCTGACCTTTCACTTCCAAGACCAAAAGACCATCTAAGCTATAGCCATCTGTCATTCCTTCTTCCACTTACTGAGGGAGTCTGCGTTACCTCTAGCCCTCAACATCAAATGTTCCAAAGCTTTTTCTGGACCCATTTTCTGCAGAGACAATGCCCTTGATAACCATGTCTTGCAGAAAAGTCATGCTCTCTTCTACTCAAGCAATGCAAAGGGGCCATGATCTCGTACCCCTGCCAAGAAATGAGGCCGACCTTCCAGTGTCACAAGGAGTGGTGAAACTGTCTTTTGCACGAACTCATGCAGAACTGTATCTCACCCACAGCTACCAAAGAGACCACAATCTCACCCCTTCCCACACAGAGAAGTGTCACTCTCCCTCTCTAATTCCACAACAGAAAGATCTATCTCAGTTTTGACATTTTGTCCTAGATTCACTAAAGGTCAATAAAGGGAACATTTGGCGCTACCCGTTAACACCAAGTTTATTTATCAACCTCTTCACTACAACCATAATAGCGCTAAAGCAGTGATAGGGGGCTTTTTAACAGGGTGATATGTTTGCATTATTTTTAAACACAGCATATGCAAATGAGCCTATAAATGAGTAATTAACACCAAATAGCAAATTCATATGCTATTCAATAAAAGTCAATACACAGAGAGATCAGGTGTTAAGACAGTCTTGCCTATGAATATAATGGCCACTCTATACATAGGCAAGATAAGACTAGCTGGCCACTTCCACAGAAACCACATTTGCTGGCAGAAAGAAAAAACCCACTTGGCCCACCTGAAACGGCCATCTTCTTGTCTGCTGCAAAACCTCAGACCCCATTTAATCATTGGCTTTCTTTCATAATCAGGATAGCCGTATGTGTATACCAAGCCGTTTTACATTCACCTCCTGTACTAGAATGTACTGTACCACCTCTGTTCTGTGAGGTACTTCCTCAGATTTCAATAAGCCTGCCACCCCCAAGCTGTAGAGCACAGCCTCTTGTTCTAGCACTTTCATTATAATCCCATTGTTGAAACATATATACAGACTTTTTTTTTTTAAATTGCTTGACCTGAAGGAGAGGATAACTCTCGAAAGCTTGTCCTATGACAAATTGTTAGTCCAATAAAAAAGGTATCACCTAATACTGAAGAACTCATTTATTCTGCACTATCGCAACTGAATTAACACGGCTATTTTCTGCTTTATATATATGTGTGTGTGTGTGTGTGTATTTGTGTGTGTGTGTGTATATATATATATATATATATATCTACAAAAACACAGAAAAAACAGGCGCACTCATTCTACTTAATCTTTTTGGTTAACCTTTTTGGTTAACTTGTGTGCTTACATAGAGGGGCTATTGTGGCAAGACACACCGCGGACATCACACCGAAGTCCTCCTCTTTGGGTTCCTGCGTCTGAACGGGCTGAGTTGTACTCAAAAATGCATTTTATTCAGCTCTGTTTGTGAGTGTGTATTTT
>WSYH01002300.1:0-30000 GCA_036426205.1 Ascaphus truei | reverse complement strand
CGATTGGGTTGAGATCAGGTGATTGACTCGGCCACTGCAGAATATTCCACTTCTTTGCTTAAAAAAACTCCAGGGTTGCTTTGCAGTATGTTTTGGGTCATTGTCCATCTGTAAAGTGAAGCGCGTCCAATCAACTTCGTGAATTTGGCTGAATCTGAGCAGAAAAATATATCCTATACAATCAGAATTAATCCGGTGCTTTGTCTTCTGTCAACATCAATAAACACTAGTGACCCAGTGCCATTGTAAGCCATGCATGCCCATGCCCCACACTGTCTCCAACGTGTTTTACAGATGATGAGTATTACTATCAGCTTCGGATCATGAGCCGTTCCAAGCCTTCCCCTTTTTTCTTCCATCATTCTGGTACAGGTTGATCTTAGTTTCATCTGTCCAAAGAATGCTGTTCCAGAACTGTGGCTGGCTTTTTATATATTGTTTGGCAAAGTCTACTCTGGCCTTTCTATTCTTGAGGCTTATGAATGGTTTGCACCTTGTGGTGAACCCTCTGTATTTGCTCTCGTGAAGTCCCAAACTGTTGATTTGGCCACTCCTAATGTTCCTGCTATCTCTCTGATGGATTTTCTTTTTATTTGCATCCTAAGGATGCCCTGTTTCACTGCATTGAGAGCTCCTTTGACGCCATGTTTGTGGTTCACAGCAACAGCTTCCAAATGCGAATGCCACACATGGAATCAACTCCAGACCTTTTACCTGCTTAATTGATTATGAAATAACGAAGGAATAACCCACACCTGTCCATGAAACAGCTTTTGAGAATTGTCCAAAACTTTTGGTCCCTTGAAAAAGGGGGGCTACATATTAAAGAGATGTAATCCTAAACCCTTCCTCCAATTTGGATGTGAATACCCTCAAATTAAAGCTGATAGACTGCACTTTAAGCCCATATTCATTATTTAACTGTAACTTTAATTTATTTTGGTACACTGCCGAAATAACAAAATTGTATCAGTGTCCAATTATTTACGGACCTAACTGTATATGGGTGCGTGTATGTGTGTATAATATATATGTGTGTGTATATGTGTTTATGTATGTGTACACGTGTGTGTGTATGTGTGTGTATGTGTGTGTATGTGTGTATGTGTATACGTACATGTGTATGTATGTGTAGGTATGTATCTATGTACATACGTATGTGTATATAACTGTGTGTAACGCTCGGCCCGGGACTGAGGTGGAAAGGAGTAATACCACACACCTAGCAGTAAACGGGGGCACGGCCGGAGTGTGGAAGTAGCGTAGGTGGTCCTGGTAACAAAAATAGAATGTGTACCGTACTTGCCAACTCCAGCGTAGAAAGGTAAAGTCCGTAAGCCAATGGTCGTGGGATGGAGGGAGCAGCGTAGTAGAGTGTCCGTAAGCCGTGTCCAAGGGATATAGAAGTTTGCAGCGTAGTAAAAGTCCAAAGCCAAAGGTCGAGATCCAGGGAGGTCAGCAGTATATCCAGGGACAGGAATAGGAAATGAAAGACAAAAGGGGCCAGGCAACAGCAGACAGCACCAAGGTACAGAAGCTAAGCAGAGCAAAGAGGAAATGGTGAGGGGAGACTAAACAGGGGGCTGGGACATATCAGAGAAAGGGGAGGAACGGAGGAGTGGCCCGAGGGAGGACCTGATAGGGGAGAAGTGTCTGGGAGGCTGGAGCCTATCAGAGCAAGGGGAGGGACGGAGGAGCGGCACGAGGGAGGACCTGATAGGGGAGAGGTGCCGGGGCAGCTGGTGCCTGTCAGAGCAAGGGGAGGAGCGGAGGATCGGCCCGGGGAAGGGCCTGATAGGATAGAAGGGCCTGGGGGGCAGGCCTGACAGAGCGGGGGCAAGGAAGTGCGTGATGTGCGCACCGCGTCAGCAGAGGCGGAGAAAGGCGGAGAAAGGCGTCGGGCGCCAGTAAATTGAGGCCTGGGTCCGCGCGCGCCCGTAGGGCTGACGAGCGCAACCCGGAAGTGTGGGAGCAGCTGTGGAGGGGGTCGCAAGGAGCGAGGCACGCCGCAGGGGAGCCTGGGCGGCACGCAGAAGAGGTAAGGAGGCGCTGGAAGCGGGTATATCCGCAGCGCGGATCCTTACAGTACCTCCCCCTCGAGGGTCGGACTCCGGACGAACCATCCAAGGTCTGAGGGGAAATTTTTGGTGGAATCGTTTGAGTAGAGATGGGGCGTGAAGATCCGCATGCGAGACCCAAGAACGATCCTGAGGTCCGTATCCCTTCCAGTGAACCAAAAATTGGAGTTTGCCCCTGGAGATGCGAGAGTCAATGATGGACTGGATTTCGAACTCCTGTTGTCCTGGTACAATGGGGGGAGAAGGCCGAAGAGGATGAGCGAATCGTTTGCCTTGGATAAACAGTTTCTACAGTGAGACAGGAAGACGGGTGAAATTTTCATAGAGGGAGACAAGCGAAGCTTATAGGCCACAGGATTAATTTGTCTCAGAATAGAGAAAGGACCCAGAAACCTGGGAGACAGTTTAGGGGTTGGGGCCTTCAGTTTGCTATTTTTTAGAAGAAAGCCAGACCTTCTCTCCAGGTGCAAACTTATGGGCCTCCCGACGAAGCCTATCTGCTTGTCTCTTCTGTCTTAGCACGGACTCTTGTAAAACTGTTTGAATCTTCCTCCATGACCCCTGTAGGGTGGATACCCTATCATCTGCTGCAGGAACTCCTAACCTGGGAGAATGCATGGGAAGACGGGTAGGATGAAATCCGTAGTTTACAAAAAACGATGATTCTTGAGTGGACTTGTTTTTTAGAGAGTTAATCGCAAATTCTGCCCAAGGAAATAACTCTGCCCAATTATCCTGAGAATCGGAAGAAAAACAATGCAAATACTGTTCGAGGGACTGGTTCATGCGTTCAGTCTGCCCATTCATTTGGGGGTGGTAGCCTGAGGAAAAAAAAAGGGTAATGCCCAACCTCTGGGAAAATGCACACCACAATTTAGAAACAAATTGAGTACCACGATCCGAGACAATGGACCACAGGACGCCATGAATACGGAAAATCTCTTTAACAAAGTTATCCGTCAAAGTACTGGAATTGGGTAGAACCTTGAGGGGAACAAAATGAGCTTGCTTGGAGAATCTGTCAACAATTACAAGAATAGTAGTCATACCATTAGATGGGGGAAGATCCACGATGAAGTCCATGGCAATGTGACTTCAAGGACGGTCTGGGACCGGGAGAGGTTGTAGAAGACCAGAAGGCTTTTGACGGACAGATTTATTTTGTGCGCAGACTGGGCAAGAGGAGGTGAACGCTCTAAGGTCCTTTATCATATTGGGCCACCAGAAGGTTCGCCGAATCAGATCCGTAGTCTTCTTAAACACAAGATGGCCGGCAGATCTGGAGGAGTGACCCCATTCAAGAATTTTGAGATGAAAACGTGGGGCTGCATAAAGACAACCATCAGGTATTTCTAGCCCTTCGGGGACCTGTGCTTGCGACGCCAAAATCTTATCCAGTATGTCAAAGGAGGTGGCAAAGATAAACAATTGGGGGGACAGAATAATCTCCGGGACTTCCTGTGACTTCTCCTCAGTGATAAACTGACGGGACAACGCATCCGCTTTGATATTCTTTGTCCCGGGAATATAAGAGATGATAAAGTTAAACCTTGAGAAGAACAACGCCCAACGAGCTTGACGGGGCCCAAGACGACGAGCACCTTCAATGTAAGGCCTTGTCCATGGTTGCTGCTTGCTGGCGGAGGCGCGCTCCCGCTCAGCACTGAGCCCCTACAGCCGCAATTAGAGTGGCTTTAGTAGGGGCTCGCCTACGCCTCCGCAAGCGCGCGGAAGCGTAGGTCTTACCAGAATTTTACATTTCAGCGCTCGCCGGAGCGCAGGGCCGGTCACGTAAGCGGTTCGCCCAATGAGGGCGAACCAGCTCCGTGACGTCACTGGCCCGCCCCCTGCCCGCACGCTGTCTAAGGCCAGGGAAAGCACCCGCTTTCCCTGAGCCTTAGCGCGCCTCAGCACGCCCGCCAGAACCAAGGATGAGGCCTAAGAAAGATTTCTGTAGTCTGTCAGGATCAGAATGGGTTTCTTCGAGATGTCTCCATTCTTTTAATGCCATTTTTATGGCCAACAACTCCCTATTCCCCACGTCATAATTTCTTTCTGCTGAAGATTTTTTTTTAGAAAAAAACCCACAGGGGTGTAGTTTATCTTCGGGGGTGATTCTTTGAGAGAGAAACGCACCGGCTCCCACGTTGGATGCGTCAACTTCCAAGGGAAAGGGGAGGGTGGGGACGGGATGTCGCAGAATGGGAGCCGAGACAAAGGCTTTTTTCAGAGACTGGAAGGCCCGGCGGGCCTCCAATGGCCAAGAAGAAGGATCGGCCCCTTTTTTGGTAAGGGCTGTAATGGGTGCTACCAAGGTAGAAAAAAACAGCAATAAATTTCCTATAATAATTTGCGAAACCGAGGAACGCTGAATCGCCTTTCAAGAGTTAGGTTGTGGCCATTCGAGTACAGAATTGAGCTTCTCCGGATCCATGGTGAACCCTTGATCCGAGACAATGTATCCCAGGAAGGTAGATGAGGATTGATAAAGGCACACTTCTCCATCATGGCGTACAGCTTGTTGGCCCGTAAACGAGAGAGCACAATCTTGGTATGGAGAATGTGTTCCTCGAGGGTTTTGGAAAAAAATAAGGATATCATCCAAGTAGATAATCACAAAAGAATTCAATAGATCACGAAAAACCTCATTAATAAAGTCTTGGAAGACTGCAGGGGCATTGTACAACCCAAACGGCATCACCAGGTACTCATAGTGACCACTGCGCGTGTTGAACGCGGTCTTCCACTCGTCTCCACTGCGGATGCGAATCAGGTTATAAGCCCCCCGTAGATCAAGTTTAGAGAAAATCGTCGCGCCTTGCAGCCTATCGAAGAGCTCCGGGATAAGAGGCAAAGGGTAGCGATTTTTGATGGTAATCTTGTTTAGGCCACGGAAAACGATGCACGGGCGAAGCGTCCCATCTTTCTTTTTTGCAAAAAAGAATCCTGCTCCGGCGGGAGAAGTGGATTTCCGGATGAAGCCCTTTTTGAAGGTTTTCGGTGATATACTCGGACATGGCCTCTGTTTCAGGCAAAGATAATGGATATGCCCTGGCTTTAGGAAAAGGAGCACCCGGAATTAAGTCAATCGGGCAGTCGAAAAGGCGATGAGGGGGAAGCTCCTCGAATTTGGCCTTACTGAAGACATCCAGGAACTCCGAATAGACGTCCGGTAGAGTGGCGTCTTGCGGGGGACAGGTTTCCAAGACGACCAATACCGCAGCGGACGGAGTAGACGATTCCACCTGGGAGGATCTCCATTGAACGGGGAACTCGGCAGTCCAATCGATGATGGGATTGTGTAGTTGCAGCCATGGTAAGCCCAGGATGATTTGAACCGAAGGGGAATGGATGACATCAAAAGAAATGAGTTCTAAATGTCCATCATTCATAGATAGTTCAATAGGAAGTGTCTCCAAGGAAATAAAAGCTGGCTGCAGGGGTCGACCATCGATAGCCTCCAATCCGACCGGAAAGGACTTCTCCCGGAGTGGAATGTTGTGCTGGATAGCAAAAGCCTGATTTATGAAATTCCCTCCGGACCCAGAATCGAGGAAGGCCAGAGCGGGAGTTTGGATGCTGGCATACTTAAGGAGGAAAGGCAGTAAGATGCGTTTAGGAAGACCCTGTGTGGGAGAGGGAAAAGAAGAAATGGTACCCAGTGAGATTCCCTCATACCTCACTGGGCGCTGGCATTTCCCGGCCTCAAGGGACAAACGCGGCAGGATGTGCCCAGGAGATCCCCAATAGAAGCACAGGCCCTCGTTTCTCCGACGTAGTCGCTCCATAGAAGGAAGTTGATGACTGCCCAGTTGCATGGGTTCCGGAGCATCCAATGCTGGAAGAACAAGAGCAGGAGACCTGGAATTAGAAGACATGGAAACAGAAGTACGAGGACGTTGACGTTCAGCCCGCCTCTCCAGAAGTCTTTGATCCACTCTGATGCACAAAGCGATTAGGGCCTCCAGCGAAGATGACCTTTCACGAGCCGCCAGCACGTCCTTTAAGGATTCCGAAAGTCCCTGCCAGAAAGCCGCGGAAAGTGCCCCATTGTTCCAATCAGTCTCAGCCGTGATAGTCCGGAACTCCAGAGCGTAACGTGCCACTGATCTCCGACCCTGCGAAATGTGGAACAAGGAGGAAGAAGCCATATCACTACGTCCAGTGGTGTCAAAGACTAAATGAAATTCTCTTTTAAAGTTAGGGAAGTTGTGAGTTCAGGTTTCAGCTCCCAGATAGGTGAAGCCCAGGCCAGGGCGTCCCCGGTGAGAAGGGAAAAAACATAAGCTAGCTTGGTACGATCCGTGGGGAAGCGAGAGGGTGACAGTTCGAATTGTATCTCGCACTGATTTAAAAACCCACAGCATCCAAGCGGGTCCCCCGCGTATTTACTGGGCGTAGGGATACACAACTCCGAAGAACCTGTTCCTTCACGGGAGACAGTGGGAGGGATAACGGAACTGGAGACATTAAGCTGGGGAATCTGAGAGGTTAAGATAGCAACCTGTTGGTTAAGAGCGGTAACCTGGTTGTCCAAAAAGGTAAAGTGTTTGGAGATAGTGGTTAGGGTATCTTCCACCTCAGGGGGGTCTGGATCTGATGGGCTCTGCATAATGTAACACTCGGCCTGCCCACAAGCCAGACGAGACCCCGGGACTGAGGTGGAAAGGAGTAATACCAGAAACCTACCAGTAAACGGGGGCACTGCCGGAGTGTGGAAGTAGCGTAGGTGGTCCTGGTAACAAAAATAGAATGTGTACTGTACTTGCTAACTCCAGCGTAGAAAGGTAAAATCCGTAAGCCAATGGTCGTGGGATGGAGAGAGCAGCGTAGTAGAGTGTCCGTAAGCCTGGGTCGTGGAGTGGAGAGAGCAGCGTAGTGTCCATAAGCCGTGTCCAAACGATATAGAAGTCTGCAGAGTAGTAATGTCCAAAGCCAAATCCCAGGGTTCCAGAGAGCAGCGTAGTAGAAGTCCAAAGCCAAAGGTCGAGATCCAGGGAGGTCAGCAATATATCCAGGGACAGGAATAGGAACCGAAAGACAAAAGGGGCCAGGCAACAGCAGACAGCACCAAGGTACAGAAGCTAAGCAGAGCAGAGAGGAAATGATGAGGGGAGACTAAATAGGGGGCTGGGACATATCAGAGGAAGGGGAGGAACGGAGGAGTGGCCCGAGGGAGGACCTGATAGGGGAGAAGTGTCTGGGAGGCTGGAGCATATCAGAGCAAGGGGAGGGACGGAGGAGCAGCCCGAGGGAGGACCTGATGGGGGAGAGGTGCCTGGGCAGCTGGGGCCTGTCAGAGCAAGGGGAGGAGCGGAGGAGCGGCCCGGGGAAAGGCCTGATAGGAGAGAAGGGTCTGGGGGGCGGACCAGTGGCAGGGAAGCGCGTGATGCGCAGGCCGCGTCAGAGGAGGCGGAGTCAGGCGCCAGCAAATTGAAGCCTGGGTCCGCCCGCGCCCGTAGGGGTGACGCGCGCGACCCGGAAGTGTGGGAGCAGCCGTGGAGGGGGCCACAAGGAGTGAGGCACGCCGCCGGGGAGCCTGGGCGGCACGGAGCAAATGTAAGGAGGCGCTGGAAGCGGGTGTACCCGCAGCGCGGATCCTTACACTGTACATGCAATGTCTTGTATATAATGTATAATCCTGCTCACTTAATGTAACTATGTAACTATGTATGTCATCATAACTCTATGCCCAGTATTAATGGGATCAAAACGGCTCTTTAATCTGAACGGGCTCTGCTGTTCATTAGTGCCACTGTCTGGTTTTATAGAAGTCCTTAATCCTTAGATTCCGATGCATTTTAAACAGTTCTACCTCAGTATCAAAGGCAGTCTGTCTAAAAGATGGAGTGAAGGATAAGCCCTTCTGTAATAGTGATATCTCAGTACTGCTCAAGTTATAAGACGACAGATTGTAGACCACGGTATCGGTGTCAGTGGGAGCTTGGACCTTGTGTTTGCTGCGACCCCCTCTGCGGATCGGCCTTGACTGCGTGTGGGGCCCCTTCTGCCGACCCCGTCTTAGGATTCCCTCCCCTTAACACTTTGGCCTCTTAGGCTCCTCCTCTCTGCTCTGTCAATCCAGTGACATCACTGGGGGTTTCACTTAGGTTTTTGGCTCCGTGTTTTTTCACACTGGGCGTGGTGTAGGGTATATCTGGGTTTACTTGTCACTTGTTTATTTGCTCTTGAGAAAGGACCTTGACGTTGAGTCAATAAATTTCACTTTTTTGCATATAGGAATGATTGTCGCTTTTTTCCTTTTTCTGTATCTTTTTGGACAGTATGCACCCTTCCTTTACCCTGATTTTTTATTTTGTTTTGTGTGTGACCTATATATATATAAAAATATAAAACATAAAATGGATAGACGAAACCGTTCTGTGGCTAACGAAATGCTTTTATTTGTGCGAGCTTTCGAGATACACTGATCTCTTCTTACGGCAGTGTTACAATGGATTAAGCAAGCAAGGTTCAACTTAAAAACAGTGTCTCTTGGAATGTGATCTGTGACTGAAACCTATCCCTCCGAAATTCAACCGGCACCACACTCCTGCATGATGACATTGTGTCATCGTCCAGGAATGATGTTACAATGACATAACGTCATCACGCAGGAGCGCGGTGCCGGCTGAATCGCGCTTGGAGCTGAAATGGAAGCCGCGAGATTTGGAACACTATGCGGGCAGTCTCTGGTTCCCAGAGTATAGTTGGAGTTCAGCTGGAGACGGGTCCCGGTTCCTGCAAGCTGCTGCGTGCACCTAGAGAGGATCTTCACCGCGGATTCATACCGTTGGTGGTGATATATGAAATTTACAACTAACTGCTTGATCTTTATCTTTCCTTGTGAGTAAGACTATTTCCTCCCTCCCTATTTCCCCTTGTTAAAGGTATTTTTTTACGCTATGGGCCGTGTGTGTTTATATTCGTGTGTGTATGTGTGCGTGTATACATGTGTATGCGTGCATTTATATGTGGGTGTGTATGTGTGCGTGTGTGTATGCGTATGTGGGTGTATGTGTGCGTGTGTGTTTGCATGCGTGTGTGTGCGCGCGTGTGCGCGTGTGTGTGTATGTGTGTGCGCGTGTGTGTATGTGCGTATACGTGTGTATATGTGTATACGTGCATGTATGTGTGTATATGTACATGCGTACGTATACGTGTATATGTGTGTGTGTTTGGATTTTTTCCTACCAAATGATTTTGTTTACCTTGACGACCCCCCCCACCTTTGGAGTGCAATCTTTTTGCATATCTCTGTGTTATCTGCAAAAAGACATACTTATAACTTCCAGGCTCATTTAATGTAGTTTATAAAGATAATAATCCTTAGCGAATACGGCTGTTGTCTAAAAAAAAAAAAAAAGTGTAATCCTAAATTTTAATGAAGCCTCCCCAACCTTTAGTGAATCTAGCCCAAAGAGAGCGCCCTCAGGCTACCCATCAACTGACAGAATTAGCTCTCATTCCCTCCCAGAGTTACCCAAAGCCCCAAATCGGAAAGGCTTGTGCCAATTGGTTTTTCCATGCCAGCACCAAAGCCTCACCCACTAACTCACTAGCACTCCACCCTCCCCGTCATGCTTTGCTTAGTCCCCCATCCCACTCCCGAGCAGCCGGTCAGATCAGGAGCAAAAACTCTGGATCCTACCCAGCCCTCATTAGCGGGGCATTTTTGACCTGTAGCCAAGTGAGCTGTTTATGGAAAAAGAGACCAAAAGTGTGCGTGTCGGGAGCTGTGTGAAGTGGCCGCTCTCTGGCAGGAGGGGAGAACACAGGGTCAAGAACTCTGTCTGGGCAATATTTATGGCAGACATGTTCACCTGTTCATTGCTGGATGGGATATATGTTGCGAAACCCCAAAATATCTCTCACGTACATACGATTGTATCATGTAATGATGAATGAAACAACAGCTTACAATCTAATGTATGGAGTCTGAATGAAAGGGAGAAAAAGTGACGTGCAGGCTGTTGTATACTGCAGAAACTAATTTTTATTTGTATACTATTACATCTATGTCAACTCACTTGTTGGTCCATTAAAAAGTATCCAAGTCGGCTGTGGCTAATATCACGGAATCCGAGGCTCAGCTGTCCAAACACTGGACAAATCCTTGGTTCCACTTTATATCCCTATGAAACAACAGTGGCCCGATAGCGCCGCCTCTCTCCCACAGAGGGCAGCTGATGGCCACTGACTAAGCCACAGGTATCTAGAATCAAAATCTGTCAGCAGTCCTAGGGCCCTTACACTGACCCCCTGGAGTAGTGTGTACCAGATGCAGACTCACCTGTATTCACCTGAACTGTAAATACGCACATATGTATCTGTCAATTAAAACCAATGTACTAATATGCAACTGTACCACTGATCTGAGTGGAGAACACTTACACCCCCCCCACCAAAAAATCACCCCCTTTATAATTTTCTATTTCCTGTACCCCCTCCTCCAATGCCCCCCCCCCCCTTCTTTGTGTGAACTCATTATTGTATGATTACAGAATCTGTTGCAAAAAAACCCCCCAAGCCTCAAACAAATAAACAACTCTCCAGGACCAATACGTCTAACACAACGCTGCACTAAAACAGCACAATGAAGTGAAGAGCCGCACTGCAGCTCTCAACTATTAACGTGTGCATAGATAGAAAAGTGACATTTCCTGTAGATTTGCCTCTATGTTATTAGCAGAGGTTTCTCAGCTTCTACTACAGCAAAGGCCTTCTTTCTAGGCACAGTAATACATTAGCAGCCAAAAACCACAATGGCTACACACAAAATATAAATCTATTGCTAGAATTACAATAGATGACACTGAGGGGCTGATTCCGGGGCTCCTGAAAATGAACACATACACAGTTTTGTCATTAGTTTCTGAGTTGTTCAAATTTCTTGACAACTTAGAGCAGGGGTGGCCAACTCCGGTCCTCAAGTGTAACAGGTCAGGTTTTCAGGATATCCCTGCTTCAGCACAGGTGGCTCAATCAGTGGCTCAGTCAAAGACTGGGCCACCTGTGCTGAAGCAGGCATATTCTTAAAACCTGACCAGTTAGTGGCCTTTGAGGACTGGAGTTGCCCATCCCTGGTTAGAGGTTAGCTGCACAAGATGGCTCAAACTTTATCAAATGTGCATAAATCTAATAAATATGAGATTAGATTGGGGGCTGGAGAGAACAGTCTCTCCCTCGGTGGGACCATAGGGTGAAGAAATTAAAATGTCAGTGGGACAGACAGATCACGAGAGGAATTGACCATCATTGAACAAAAATTGCACTCTAGTGGATTCCAAGGGGAACTCAAAGACCAAGAAGGCAGCCGAAAGTATGGGAGGATGAAATCAGAACATTTTTTGAAGCAATGTGGAGAAGAGAGGCGAGAGAGAGGGAGAGGCGAGAGAGAGAGAGAGAGAGAGAGAGAGAGGGGCGAGAAATGAGAAACTAAAGATACCAACAATGCTAGGCTACATATCCTTTTCTGTAGCGTCACTGGAATACATAGAATTTTAACATGTCCCACCTATAATGTTCAGAAGAGTGTAGAGTTGCCCAAGATATTGTACAAATAAGGTAATGGTCAGTCATCCTCAATGATGTTTGGTAAACCATGTATGGCTCACTTTGCTCTTGTAGTTATTACATCCTTACAGTAACCATGGCCTAGCTCTGGCTGCGGTGGATAAACGGTTAATCCAGAGGCTCACTGTTGTATTTCTCGTGAACCGTGCACCCAAAATCTCACCACGACTCGTTGATCTTGTTCTAGGGTGGTAGAATCGCAGTTGGATGCAAAGAATCTTTCAAATAACGCCCCCCCCCCCCTCTCCTTCCCCCTCCCGCAAAAGTCTCTAAGACCAAGTTGACTCACAAAGGATATTTATTCCTTTAATACACACTGCACAATATGGCTGAGGTGTGCACCCTCATCCATGGAAAGGAAAAACAACCCATCTACAGTAATTATGAGAGCATCTCCCAATAATAGTGTTTAGTCTACAATAATCAAGATTCCAAGTGTAGATATGCAAAATATGGCAGCTAAAAAGTTAGATGCTTTGTTCTTATTTGCATGACCACACCCAGAATCGCAATATCCTCAGTGGTATGTTTTCTAAACTAGAAAGTGTGAGGGAGATATTGATAAGCTCCTGGGACTTTGGGAGCTTCATTATCGAAAGACAGAAAACTCAAACAAGTTATGAAGCTCATGAATGGTGCACCCTATTTAAATGTAAGTCATCTAAGCCACTCTCTTCTGTTGGGAAGACAGACCTACAGATCGTCAATGAAGCCCACTAATATTAAAACCTGCGGATTCCTGTCCGCCACAAAATCCCCTCCAAACATCAATCCAGAAACTCCTAATATGAAGGAGGATTCTCCTGTTGGTAACGACTGAGGGCAGAGGGCACAGCCACTACTAACAAACAAACAAACACTGCAGTCTTGGCAAGATTCAGTGCCATGTGGCTACTTTAAATTATATATCCTATAAGTGGGAGGAGCTTTGGAAGACTGGAAACAAAGATACTCAGAGCATCACCCAAAGCAGCATGTTTATTTTGGGTGGAGATGTTCTCATTTAAACATGACCACCTCCTTTAACACCTTCAGTGCTGAAAATGGATGCAATGCTTTGCTGTACAGTGCATTTCATGCTCTTTCAGCACTGACTTGGTTAAGCTATTGTTTCTTTGGGTAATAAGGAACTGCCATTGTGACAAGTGCCTACGTAGCTTCTTCTTTCACAGCTCAGTCGGGCATGCACTGACGTGCCACTGACAGCAGGAGGGACAAACTTTGGGCAGGACGACAGAACAGAAGCCCTGAGGGGGGTGGGATTTGGGTCATTACTTTAATAACCCGCACCACAGGCCTGAAGACGGCTTTGCTCCTCCAGGAACAATGGGGCTCTGTTCTCTCCAATCCGCTTACCGGACAGAGGCGAGCAAAGTTCAGTGGAAAACAAGCACCCACACCCCTTGAAATGCATAAAGGCACATGTTCTTAGTGTCCTCCCCCACCACACCAACATACTCCTGAAACATACTAACCACAACAACCCTCATTCCCCACAACATAATCCCCCAGGGCCCATGGGTGCTGATCCACAAAGAAAGCAACTCCCATATGCAAAGACAAGGCTGATTTTGTTCCTTCCTCTAAACACAATGCAACACTCGGACTGTTAAAGAGTGTATTCAGCACCCTTGCCAGAGTTTTGCAGAGCATCACGCCATTGACTTCTTGCCTCAGTCTTGCAGCGCATCACTCCATTCTACCCACGAGAATCCTGCCGTCACTCTACTGATCTCTTCTCTCAAAGACCTGCAGTGTTACTACAGGTTGTCCCTCCATTAACTTTTCCCCGGTCAGAGAATGACAGTGCTTTATTCCCTTAAGATTTTCCATGTAGCAGAAATGCAGAATACCCCTCTATTTACCTCTTCCCTGCCAGAGACCTGCAGTGTATCACTTCTCACAGCCCTACTCAGAAATACGCAGACTGTTGCACCAATATTCCCTACACCGATGCACCTTCGCTAACTCTCAAACAACGGTCCACAGAGCATTATACACTGCCCTCAGTAAAAACAATTAACCCATATCTTTGTCTTAATAAACCTGAAGAGCACTGCTCCATTACCCCTTTTCCAAGTCAGTAGTAATGAGATTGTTAATGGAAAATAATGCACACCTACTGTGCACAGTCAATAATTGGGGGGGGGGGGGAAGGGTCTCCACATACCACCCCTAATTGCCATGCCCACAATGGCCCGATGACCAATCAAATGCACAGTTGAGGAAGCCCAGCCCCCAGATTTATAAACAGAGGAATGTGGGTTATGACTCCAGACCCAGCAAGAGCTCCCCCCATAGATAGAGAGGGAGGGGGCCGGAGAGTGCAAGACCGTGTCATTGGACTAGAGAGAAAAGCAAGTGCCTGTGAAGGGACCATTATAGAGGGTGGAAGATAGCACCAGGATATCACAAGGAGAGCATCATCGAGCCAAGACGAAGAGTGCCAGACTTTATGCAAGAGAGGAACAATAAAGAGTGCAAGTGAAAGTCTGCATTAAAACTCAAGTAAAAAGTGTACAAAGCAGTGTCAGAGGATCAGAGATCGTACAAGAGCATACAAGGGATGTAACTAGGGAGAACTTCCTTGGGCAAAGACTTGGGGAGGAAAAGCTCAAGAGTGAAAACTCCAACCACATCACTAACAGTCACCTGGTAAGTGCCCTCTTGTGGACCATATTGACCATACTCTTTCCCTGTCCTGTCAGTGTGAGCTTGCACCCTGGCAGTCCCCTGTCAATGTTTGATGTTTGTCCCAAGCAGCATCCTGTTGTGGTTCTCTCCCCATGCAGTGCCCTGTTATGTAGCCATCACTCCCCGTACAATACCGTGTCAAATAGCCATTTCTCCCAATGCAGTGTCCTGTCACAGTATAAGATTCATCTTGGCAGTGTCCTGTCCCCAGGAGGGCCCATAGCCTGCCTCACTCATAGTATACCAGTGCTGTCGCAGAACTGGCCTCCGTTCTGTGCCCCTACTTATCCTGTCCGGGTGGCCGATATGTTCACCATGTGATATTTCTTCCAATGAATTGAGTCTGTGTTCGAATATGGAGCTTGATACAGCAAAACCTGGGCAAATCCCAGGAAATCCTCAGCTTAACCCTTGGGTTGCAAGATTTACTTCTATGCACCCTCCTACCATCACAAATGTACATGCTGTTGATTCATGGCCAGTTCCTTGAACCTAAAGTGCATAGAAGGACAGAAAAACCTAAACCCCCATTTATTTATCATGCACTTTAGTATGAGGACACAGGCATCTCTATGGACACCCATCGCCATGTTTACCATCAAGTTTATTAGTGCTTGCCCGCCAGTCCACTGTAACAACCAACAGTTGAGTCCACCACTATGGCACGACTCTGTAGTGTAGCAAAAGTAGAAGAAAGCTCCACAAATGCTGCTGTGCCTCTGAGCAGATTCTGAGAATTCTGTCCCCTAAATGGAAGATTTGCAAGTTAGAAGGGTGCCATCAGTCATTTGTTATATGCCACAACATATTCGTTTTCATGGAGTGATGGGAACTATGGGATGCTTTACGGCAAACACCTATGTTTCTACCACTATCCACACCATGCAAATTGGCACATACATTGAAACGCAGGTATGTGACCATGTGAATTCGAGCAGATTTACCCAGATTAGTGGGTAACCTTAGAGAGTCATTGCATACCAGTGCTTATAGCAGCTTTGCCACTTCTAAATATAAATGTGTTATAACCTACATTTGCCAAACTCTGCCTAGTTATTCCCTTTTAGGCTCTACTAATTTTCAATATTTGAGAAAAAAATAGATACAAGTAGAAACATATCTGAAAGGCTTTTAAAGAGCATAACCAAGATCATTTTTGTGTTTTTAGATTTCCTAAAATCCTTAATTTCTATAGTGATTTTCTCTCTGCAAATGCAAAACAGATTTCAGATTTGAAATGCAGTTTAATGCTACAAATGGCAGAGAAACTTTCAGTTACATTAAGAAAACTAAGCATTAAATTGCATGTTCCATGGTATTTATCATGGTGCCTTTCAGTATATGGGTTTCTATCCTATCCTATTATGTACCACACTATTCCTGTATTTAAGAAATGAACATGTGACCAAGATTTCATTGTACGCCATAATCTCCGCAGCAGCTAAAGGGTTTTAACACAGCGTGGTGGAAAAGGCATATTTATTCTAACTTGTCACACTGTGACAAGAATGCTGTTATTACAGACTAACAGAGAGGGACTGTCCTTTGGCCGAGTTGCGCAGAGCTGAGCTTTTCAGCACAGGCAGAAAAGTTGGTGTCCGGTTCAGGTGAAACCTACCTGCCCTTCCATGCATCCCAGTAAAAATAAAGCCTGGATATTTTTCCACAGCAGGGCATGTCACATGGGCGTCATGTGTGCATCTAAAAGCAGCTTACCCCCGAGCGTGAAATCATAACACAAACACTCTTTCACCCCTCCCCTTCTCAGCCTGGCAACCGCTCAGAACACCGGGGTTAGGCAGGCACAGGCCCCTGCTTGCCTGGAGGGAATAAAGCCAGAGACAGCTCAGGTGCCAATGGTGGGGGGTAGGGAATATGGGATGAAGGGAAATAGATGGAAATAGTTGGGTGAAAGGGAGGATGACCATCATGCAGGGAATGGATTAGGCCACAGACGGAAAAAGTATGAGTATGAAATCTGTGTACAGTGACGCTCACTCCTGTTTACTTTGCAGAGGCCAGTTAGCAAAAGGCCACACGGTGGAGGGACAAAGCAGAGGAGCGGAAGCTTTCCCCCCCCACCACTGCCGCGGAGCTCATTAAACCGTCCCACCGGATGTTTGTGGGAGGACCACATTGAGAGGGGACACACACGTGGCGCATCAGGGGTCTGACCAGTTGAAAAGTAAGTAGAGCGCTACACTTCATCAGGCAGGCATTATATGCACACTACCCCCACGTGACACTATCCCCATGTGGCACATTTATTTTCCTTCGGATTTTCTTGAATATTCCTATTTTGCTTTCACACCATATCAATTACCTCTAGGTGAGTTCAGTTCATCCTGATATGCTGCATTCCTTTCTCTTGGGTCTCTTCCCCGGGTCATGCATCTTGGTTGTGAACAATATTCCTTCCACTCAGCTTTTTGCCATCTTAAGTAAAGACATATTCACACCCTTTGGGACTATTCTATCCTTTCGTTTTTCTTTATTGGAGTAATGTTTCCATTGGGCTTCATTCCGTCACCATGGGTTTCCTTTGGCCTCGTGTTACTTATGCTTTGCTCTTTTTCTCCCTATTGTTACACTACTTTCCGAGACATCATGCTTTACTCGTCTACCTTGAGACTTCATTCCCGGTCTATATTTCCTCCTCTTCTACCAGTAATATTACTCTAAAGTTCTAATTATAGGGCCTCTCCCCTGTATCCTATGCTCGATTACTATAATAAAATGATCGTATCCCTCTGATGCAGTATTGCATTACTTCTGCTATCTTCTCGGACCAGGAAAATTCATTTATTTTCTGTTAATGGTTTCTGTTATTCGCTTAAGGACTCTTCTCTTTTGACCATGTTGTATACATTCCCCTCAGATTTCACATCACCCCAGTTTTATTACTGTATATATTCCCTTTATGGAGCATGTAACTACCCATTTGACACATGGCTTAGAACAGATGGCCAACTCCAGTTCTCAAAGGCCACCAACAGGTCAGGTTTTCAGATTATCCCTACTTCAGTACAGGTGGCTCAAACCAGTGCCTCGTTCATTTTGACAGCCACCTGTGCGGAAGCAGGGATAGTCTGAAAACCTGACCCGTTGGTGACCCTTGAGTACAGGGGTTAGCCACCCCTGACATAGAACCATAATTCAGGTCTCATATCACCACATTACCTTTATTTTGGGCCCAACCTTACCTTGGGATGTAGATTGTATCTCTCACCTGTTGTACACTTGTCACCTTTGTATGATTCCCTGTTATGCTGCCTTCCACTGGGCAATGCAAGAGGTTTGTGCTCTACCACTCTAGTCCCTACCCCTTCACATGGTCCTAATAGCACTGTATTCACCTGGAAAATGTGTGACTGGCTGTTTCTCCTTATGTTGCACCTTCTTCCCTTCAATTAATTCAATCATGTTTGCCTCCGGCCCTGCGTGATGTTGTCTCCCTCTTTTTTCAGTGGTGCTGCAGGTCAGCACAGATCGGGAGGAGGAACCTCACAGCAGGTCTCCAAGATGCACCCTGCTCAACTCTTGTTCTCACCGGCTGGTGACTAAGGATGGTCACAGCACCATAAAAGCTGTGGGAGTGCGGGGTCCGGGCCTATCTTACCTGCGTGACATCTGGGGATTGTTACTGGACATGCGCTGGCGTTGGATGATGATCGCCTTTGCTGCCTCCTTCCTGGCCCACTGGCTTCTGTTTGCTGTGTTCTGGTACCTTCTGGCCGAGATGAATGGTGATCTGGCACTAGACCACGATGCCCCTCCAGAGAATCACACGATCTGCGTCAAGTACATTACTAGCTTCACCGCCGCCTTTTCCTTCTCATTGGAGACGCAGCTCACCATTGGATATGGCACTATGTTCCCGAGCGGGGATTGTCCGAGTGCTATCGCTCTGCTAGCAGTCCAGATGCTGCTTGGGCTCATGCTGGAGGCCTTCATTACAGGTCAGAGCTCCTTGTTCTATCACATGAAAATCAATAAAGAGAAGGGCATGGTAGCACATGTAACACTGGTCAAAAATATCAATTATGGATCTTGCAGTTTCTTGGCTCCACCTTCTCCAGGTCATATAACCATCTAAATGCTATGCCTCATCTTTTTTCTGCTTCACACTACTTCTGCCTTCCTGTCTTCTTCCTTCCAGAGTCCATGTAAATTGTGACTGATCCTCATCCTAAACTCTCTGTATTCCACAGGTGTTTTCGTAGCCAAGATTGCACGGCCCAAAAACCGCTCGCCTTCCATTCTGTTCTCACGGCTGGCAGTTGTGGGGTGTCCTGAAGGAAAGCCATGTCTGATGTTTCAGGTGGCCAACACACGGCCAAGCCCCTTAACCATGGTGAGAGTCAACGGGATCCTATACCAGGAAAGATGTGATGGGCACATCCAGCAGATTAGTGTGGACTTTTCACTGGACAACCAAGCAAGCGGAGCCGAGTGCCCATTCTTCTCCTTCCCCATTACCTATTCCCACAATCTGTCACCTGGAAGCCCCCTGGCAGCTCTGCTGCAGCGTGAGACGTTACCCTCCTATGGTCATTTAGAGCTGGTGACCTGTCTGACTGCTACCCAGGAAAGCTCGGGGGAAATTTGCCAGTGCCGTACCTCCTACCTACCCAGTGAGATTCTGCAAGGCCACCGCTTCGCCCCCTGCCTTACACGTCGGCCTGAGGGAGGATATCGCGTCTCCATGGAGTCCTTTGGCAGGCCACTCCCTGAGCTGCCCCAAGCCTCGCACAGACAATCGTACAGGACTGAGCTGGATGGCTGTGCAAACGGGCAGAGGGGGGACACCTTCCAAATCTGCGAGACCGGCCTGGGAGAGTAAGAGCCCGTCATCCCAACACTGTCCTTACCCCCGCAGCCATCCACACTCTGATAAACATGCTGACCCTCCTCCAAAGGACCTCACACTGGAAATGGGGATGTGTTAATAAGGCTCCTAAGACTATTCTGTGCTACCTTACCGCAGTACAGCATGCACTGTAACCCCTTTGTCACAGAAGGGGCTTGTAGGGTGCTGCCCGGCTGATCTGTATAAATACAAAAATGAATCGCTGAGTGGAGTAAACTCAGTGTGAGAGCACTCATGAGAGTATGGAGAAGAGAAAGTTGTGTGCAAACTGTGGACAAGCACATAGAATGCATTCAGATATAAATATATATATATGTACAGCAAGTAACCATACATAAATGTGCCAAGTGCAAATGAAACAATGGACATATTTGGGAAGCTAAACCTCAACTACATACAAGAAAAGTTTGTCTGTTTTAGCAGATTGTCCCTAATAAAGTGGAGTGCACTGTACTTTACATAGCAAGAGATATATAGACGCACACACGACAGATGCATGCAGATAACTTCATGCAACACATTCACATACAAGGTACATAAAGACATACATCTTTGTCTAAAACACAGGCTTATGGAACATATATATAAGATGTGTTTAGACATCCTTATATCATAGACAGGTGTATATTGCACACATGTAACTGACAAACATACTGAAGCACATGCACACTGCTTAGCCTTTTTGCCTCACCAGGCTCTGCTCTTAGTGGAATCGTTGTACTAATCCTTAACAACTCCTAGATGGCAGATTACCATGCGAGAGCCCGGAAAAAGAAGCTCATTGCCAGAGCAAGAAGAAGCAAAGGGACTGCACAGAGGCTGGCCCTGCGACTCCCCCTCACTATACTGACAACAAATCTGAATAAACGGTGTGTTTCCAGTCAATTCCATGGTGCTGAGCATTGTGTTTAAATGGAAAACTAGATGAAGGGCGGCACTTGTGTGCGAGTGAAAATAGGAGTAGATGTGAATATAAATATTCCTAACATTAACCAGTCAAGGTAAAAAGTCACTTGTCCCCCTTATAACCACACAGACACCCTCACCCCTAAATAATTAAGACCCTTGACTTTACCTGTCAAAGACGGGCGTCTGCAGGCTATACTCGTGGAGAGTCTGAGACTCTTATACGCTAGTTCTTACTAGCACGTTTGTGAGTGCAATACTACTTTTTAAAGTATTAATAAAAACGGTATCACACTATGTTTGGGTGCTCTCTGTTACGCTTGTTGTTCTAGATACATACACTAGTCTAAGGCTGCTTCCAGCTCACATGGCACCCAATTCCTTCTTCCCAGGTTCCCAAAGTGTAGTCCACAACTTTCCACTCATGTTGCACCCCGAGCCTTACAGTCTGCATTGTGCAGCCCTCAGCTTCGCAGTGTAACCAAGCAGTCCCAGTCCCAAACATACACCCCACAACCCTCTGCTTCCCAGCATAGGTCTTTCATACTCCTATTCCTCTACATATGAAACACCTGACTGCCCAGACCCAAGTGTAGTTAAAACAGAATAAGGTGCGCTCGAACCTACCCATATAACAATGCAGCAATAACACTATCTTTCAATACCGTAGGAGTGCTGCTAGAGAAAGGAAATTAGCCGTACATGTTTGGCAAACACAAACAAAGTCCTGTGCTACTAGCCTAAATTGGCTTGTAATTAGTGACCTTTTACAATTTGATCTCGAGTCTTCACAATTTTTCCTTCGTAATTGGAAGGGAATTTTACTTCTGGTTTTTGCCAGTTATAATTCCACGGAATCTCAGATAGTATAAATCCTTCATTCATTTAACCCTTCGAGCATTCACAAACATATTTGGTTCCTTTGTTATTCTGTCCCAGCCTGCTACCTGCTCTTGTAATGGTGAAGATGTTTCGTCCACCAGACACTAGGAAACCTTAAGTATTTAGTGCAAGTACCTGCTCGATCAAAAGATGCAACCAAAATGACTAAGGTCCCTAATAAACTGCACGCTAATTTAGGATAGTAGCACAGGGTTTTGTATTTGTTTCCCAGTGTATGCAAACCTGACTCATTCCAGTCTGCTCAGCACACGGCTCCTTCCCAACCCCCCAGTCCTCCATGCACCGGCACCCTGCATGGCTTCTCATCTCCAAGCAGACATCTCCTCAACCTCAAACTCCAGTACATAGCCCTCCCCTACTCAATGCCTAGCTCTGCAACCTCCGGGAACCCACAGCACAGCTCACCTGTGGCCCCCTACACCCCAGCATATGCTTCCCCATCCTCACAAGTCTCACTCCCAGTACACAGAGGCTGTGTATCATAGATGGCTACATGGAAAATGTGCACAGATATCACAAGTTCATTTTTACCTGGTTCTTTCCGCGCTGGTTTTTCAAACCGCCGATCTCCTCTGGTAGGGTAGAAAGAGACAAGTTAGATAAATATCACAGAGCCTGCCCCCCGGCAGTGCCCAGTCCCAGTGTGAACTTGCCCCCGGCAGTGCCCAGTCCTAGTGTGAACTTGCCACCGGCAGTGCCCAGTCCCAGTGTGAACTTGCCCCCGGCAGTGCCCAGTCCCAGTGTGAACTTGCCCCCGGCAGTGCCAGTGACCTTATATACCCACCTTTCTTCCCAGCTCTGTGACCTGTGCATCTCACGAGCTCCGCGACCAAACCCACTGTCCACCTCGTCAAAACTTCTTTGGTAGAATCCAATATCTCCTCTGCCTCTGCCTTTGGGAACACAAGGAGCACAGGCTCAATGTGGGGGAAAGATGAGAAGACTAAGCTACAATAAATGCACTGCAACAACAGAGCGCTAAACCCTTTCAGACCAAGACCGGGGTATAGAGAAATACACATCCAAATATATGTACATTCATAAGAAAAGAAACTCCAATGATAAGCACTCTGGGTATACCAAAAAAAGTGAACATTTTTATTTTGACAAACTAAATAAAAAAACACATACTACAACCAGCCTCCTCTCAAACACATATTAATCGGAGATACACACCCCACAAACTTAACCCTTTGCGGTCCAATTACATTTTCATTAAGTGCGCCAGTAGGTCTAATTTAATTTTCGGGAAAAAAAACACAAACAGATTTTTTTTTTATTGCATGCAAACTCACAGCACACACTCACTACTCACTGCACACATGCACGCACTCACTACACACACTACTCACTGTAAACACTCACTACTCACAGCACACACTACTCACATGCATGCACTCACTGCACATGCACGCACTCACTGCACACACTCACTACTCACTACACACACTCACTACTCACTGCACACACTCACTACTCACAGCACACATGCACACACTCACTGCACACGCACGCACTCACTACACACACTCACTGCACATGCACGCACTCACTACTCACAGCACACACTCACTACTCACTGCACACACTACTCACAGCACACACGCACACTACTCACATGTGCGCACTCACTGCACACACAGCCTCGCTGCACACTGCACACACTCACTGCACACTGCACACGCACGCACTCACTACACACACACTCACTACTCACTGCACACACGCACTCACTGCACGCACGCACTCACTACTCGGTGCAGGGCTGGGGGGGTGGGCGGTTCGGCGCAGGGCTGGAGGGGTGGTCGGATCGGCGCAGGGGTGGGCGGATCGGCGCAGGGCTTTGGGGGTGGGCGGATCGGCGCAGGGCTTTGGGGGTGGGCGGATCGGCGCAGGGCTTTGGGGGTGTGTGTGTGTGTGTATATATATATATATATATATATATATATAATATAATATACGTGTGTGTGTGTGTGTGTGTGTGTGTATATATAGGGACTGCAGTGTGTGTGTTGGTTGTGATTGAGTGTGTGTTGTGTCTGTATGTGTGTGTTGTGATTGTGTGTTGGTTGTGATTATGTGAGTGTTGGTTGTGTGTGCTGTGACTGTGACTGTGTGTGTGTTGTGATTGAGTGTGTGCTGTGTTGGTTGTGATTGAGTGTGTGTGTGTGTTGTACCTGTCGGTTGTCTGTCTGTGTGTGTGTTGTGATTGTGTGTTTTGGTTGTGTTGGTTGTGATTGAGTGTTGGTTGTGTGTGTTGTGAGTGTGTGTTTGTTGTGATTGAATGCAGCGGTGCACAAACTGAGGGGGGGGATGCCCCGGGCGCAAGATTATTTAGGCGGGGCACGTGCAACAAAACCTGGGTGCGCTGGCAAAAAAAGATATGCGCGCGGCGGCCAAACAGAATAGTGCAGGTGTCGGCCACGTGGTACGGGGGAGGAGCACGCCCCAGCGCTGTGATGTCAAACGTCCCTCCTTCCGGTGTCTGCCCTACAATAGCGCTGTGTTCCTGCTCTCCTCCGCTGGCAACCTGCTTCGCTGCGATCCTCTGCCAGTGAGAGGGTCGGCTGCCACTGTATCAATCACACTATGAATGGACAGAAATAATAAAAGAAAAGTGTGAACACTTCCCCGCTCGTGCTTGCAGAATTATGCAGGACACCCTGTGCTCATGCTTGGAGAGTTGGTGATGTCACCGCTCTCAGCGGCAGCGTGGACGCAGCCTAATTTTGCAAGAGCGAGCTGTTGAAGTATGTAAGTATTTAGGCTGCGCTTATAGTGCTGGCGACAAGCCGCGTGCGCTTATAGTAAGCGTGATGTGGTAACGCAATTTTTTAAAGCCGGCAATATTAGATTTTTCAGGGGTGGTCGCCTCGTGACAGCCCCTGAACCAATCAATGGCCTGGTCGCCCACGCCGCCTCCGCGCGAAATACAACTTTCGCTAGCGTCGCCGTCACTATACGCGTGGTCTTAGACATATTTGTATTTACATTGTATACCGTTTAATCAAGGTTTTTTTTAAATGTGATTTTGATTACATCAGGCAGGGGGGGCCCGAGAAATTTCATGGATAAAAAGGGGGGCTCGGCATAAAAAGTTTGCACACCCCTGCACTATAGCATGAGGTCTACCCGGAAATGTACACTATAGTGTCAGGTCTACCCGGAAACTTGACACTACTTACTATAATTTCAGGTCTTTTGTATCATTGTTTTACGATATTAAAAAAGCTAAATTATTTAATAATTGAAACATAAAAGTTTACATATTTTCTAAATCCTTATCATACTTTTTTTTATTTGAATCACATGTTATTATATACACTTCTTAGATCACTTAAAAATGCTACAACTAAATAATCAGCATCTTTTCTTAGAACTTTCCAGCAAAAATGATCAAGATGAGACTGAAAATGTTCATTGCCGACTCCTCATTCTATTAAGAATGCGTGGTCATCCAAGCATGACGGCGCAATCGCTTGGGTATTTACTCCGGTATCGGGGTCCACATAATAGTTCTGGTGATTAACGGTAAAATGACGGTAACCAATGGCATTTAGATTGCAATAGGTCGGCCATTTGTCAGAATGAATAACCCGACCAGATTCGCATTCCCGCACAATGATGGGGGTCAAAGTCGTTCTGCTGCGCCGTTGCAAAAAAACAATACTGCTCAAGCAGAGCGCCATCTAGTGTAGACCACACCCACTACCAGGTAGACCACAGATTTCCAGGTAGACCTCATGCTATAGCAGCACCAAATCTTCTAACATACACCAACTGGCCAAAGTGGATTTTAACCAAAATATGTTCAGGTGGCGGTCATTTTTTTTTTTTAGTGACCCCATATGCAGGACAGAAATTTTCTGTGCAATCATCAGGGAGCTTTTTGTCACAAGAGCCGCAAACTGCAAGTCTTCGTTTTCCTGGATGCCTTCTTAAAACCATACCCTTGTTGAGGATTTTTAGTTGAAGGGGTACTAAAAAAAACAGGATTTTTTAAACCATAATTTAAAAAAAATGTCAAAACCCTAGAGAGAAATTAGAAAAACGAATGGAGAAGGGAAAAAAATGCATCAAGAAAAATAAATCTTACCCAGGGGGTTTAACAGGAGATGTGCCGTGTTTCCTTGTTCTCCCCTATACCTGGAGGTGAAGGACCAGAGTAGAGATGTGAGCACTTAAATATGCTGTTGTGGCTTCCTGTTCCGCAGAGTCACTTCTGGCGGTGCCTTCTGAATGGTCGCCTGCTCAGGGATCGCCATTTTTTCCTTTTTGTAATAATAACTTGTATTTGTAATAGGGTTTGTGTGTGTGGTGTGTATGGTGTGAATATAAATGTGTGTATATAATGTGTAAGTCTGTCATATACACTTTTTTTTTAACAAGTGAAACATCCTTAAGTCAACAGCGCCATCTACTTGAAATATGATGTAATAGGAAACACAGAACTGCAGCACACTGGTGTAGCCAGGGGAAGGCTTCTACTGTCAAGTTATGGCCTCCGTCTGACTGCTCACAGGAAGACACCTTCTGACAGTCAGGATGCTAGGCACTAAGAATACTTTCAGGCTGAGCTCGAAGTATGGCGAGTGCTAAGAGTCAGACTGCTGTGGTTCACATATCTGGCTATAATGCTTCCTACTTGCTAATTTAATAGTGCTGCGTTCACTGGTTTTCAAGCAATAATCAGCAATTCTGCAGATTTTTTCACAGATCTATATGTTGGAGGAAACATCAGTTGTCCATGCGTTGGCCACGGAGCATTGTGGATAAGTACAGGGGGGCTTCTGTATTTGTAGGTCAGTTGTAAGTGATTGAATAAAGTTGCAGTGTTACAATGATCTAAATAAACACTATATCACGGACATGGACGGATCACTGAAATTCAACCGTTTCTTGTAAATATGACACCCATTCTTTCTTAACCCTTTATACCGTAAATGGTTCTACCATCTATCCGGTCGCCAAAGCACGTTGCCAAGGACTGACATTTTGACTTTTCCCTTTCCTTCTCCATTCACGGCATGGCTAAAACTTGTCGCTTCTTCCTCCGTAATATTGCCACGATCCGCTCTTTCCTGTCACGCTACTGCTAAAACTAATGCGTGCCCTTATCCTCTCCCGTCTGGATTAGTAATTTACTGCTAACAGGCCTCCCTGCCTCCCAACTTTCTCCTTTATGATCTATCCAGGTCTGCTGCTAGAATAATGTCACTTTCTCACAAAACAGTCTCTGCTCATCTCCTCCTTAAATCGCTCTCCTGGCTTCCCATCAAGTTCCGGATTACCTACAAAGTTTTCCTCTTTCCCTTCAAGGTCCTCCACTCACTTGCTGCTCCCTACATGTCATCTCTGATCTCGCGTTATGCCCCTGCTCGTCTCCAGCACTCTTCCCACAACCTGTCTCCTTTCCACCCCTTTCACCCCTACTTCTCTCTCTCACCTTAAACCTTTTTCCATCACTGCCCCATATACCTCTTTCACATTCGATTTATGCCAAGCACCTTCTCTCCCCACCTTTAAGTGCAAAAAAGATTACGCGCAAACTAATAGCAACCTAAAGTGCAGACAAAAAGGTCAAAATGATTGACGTGAATAGTGAATGAATAAATAGCAAAAGAATATATATATATGTTATGGTGGGTGAAAAAGGCGACAAAAATCCTCCAACATATCGCATACAGCAAATAAAAAGATCACTTGTGAGCACATTCACGTGTCTTTTAGACAGGTTTGCAACCCTGCCCTTCACCATTATCACCTAGCATACAAGCAGCAAGCATCCTTCCAAAAACACGCCGGCTTCTCCTCTGATGCTCCGCGATGCCGGTCCGGCAGGGGGAGAACAGAGCGGGTGAATATGGCGGCAAATTCAAACCTGGAAGCTCACAACTTGCAGGAATGGTAACGGGTGCTGTGCAGCATGCGGCAGGGAAAACGGAACACCTTACGCGTTTCACTCCGAAATACTGTGAGCTTCCTCAGAGCTTCAGAGGAGAAGCCGGTGTGTTTTTTGCAGGACGCTTGCTGCTGGTCCGTACTCCTCCTGCAACGGAGGGACTTGGCACACATTCTCCATCTGCCTTTCGGACCGCTAATAGACAACTCAGCGGGACCCCCAAAGACGGAGCTACCAAAGGAGAATCCTGTTTAACCCGTTAGTGACCAGATACCTGACGGAGTGTTCGGGTTGCGCGGCTGCAGGACCCAGAGTGGTCACATTGCCTTTTATTCATTGGGAACGTATGAGTTGTTGGAGCTCACTGCTCTATTGTGTGTTTTTATCAAATTGATCTGTACCATGTCTGCTTTCTCTTTTCTTTGAGTTTGCGGAGATCAAGCTACTGTACCATCCCCCACTACACTAAGTTGTTGATTATTATCTGCAGACGTCTGCTATTTTCCATCACCACGTGAGTGGACATTTGATACTTTTTTCCACTTTGATTTTGGGTGTTTAGCACGTTTGCACTATGTATATTCATTCCCTTTTTCATGAACCTACGGATAGTTCCTTGCGCTGAGAAGTTTTGCTGCCTCCCCACCTTCAAGACTAACCTTTAAAAACTCACCTCTTAAAAGAAGCATTTCAATAGCTTAGACTTATGGTTACTGTCACACACCCAGTGTCACCCTACCAATGACTGCCATCTACAGCACTTATTCCCTCACCTGCTGTGTCTGTAACTCTCCCATCATACCACTTAGATTGTAAGCTCTTCAAGGCAGGGATTTCCTTTCCTATTATCTGACCTTATTTGTTGCACTTATTGTATTATAATTCCTTGTACTGTATTGTCTCTCTTGTAAAGCACAAAGTACAACTGTTGGGGCTACATAAATAAAGACATACATATTATTAGACGATACAGTACTCCCAGGCTTGTATTGGCATAAGCCATGTAGTGGCTGAACCAGCTCACAATTATCCGTAATATATTACGTACAAAGTTTAACGTGACAGGACAATAATTTGAATAGCATGCATGGCATGAACAGAAGCTAAATGTGATCCAAACTGCATTTAATCAATGTCAATGTCTAAATTGAGAATTGTCCCCCTCAAGTGAGAAAAGGCTCCACTCTTTCTTTTAAGTCACTTTGGCCACTGATGTAACGGGTGTCTAGAGACTGAAAAAACTAAATTCAATTTACTGTGAAGCATACGCACGTCAAGCTACGGTTTGTAGGAAATCTCCCACTGTTGGTTGATTGGAGGAACTGGTTTCCCCGAGTGCATTTTCAAGTTGTGTGATGGAGCTTTAAGAGCACAACTTACCTCGACCTCTGGAGCAACTCCGACCTCTAGGGACCCCTACTACTGTTCCCCCGACTCCACCGCTGCCTCTCCCCATCAAGCGCAACACAGCAGCACTGTTCACAGACATCGAGAAGTTCCTCTGTTGATAGACAAGGAGCGAGTAAGGATCCCAGCAGCGCCCCCCGAGTTACTGGTTTATGCTGGAAATGCCTCTTGCCTACGTCGACAGAAATGATATCTCTAGGCCAGTGGTGGCCAACTCGTCCTCAAGTGCCACCAACCAGTCATGTTTTCAGGATATCGCTGCTTCAACACTTGTGGCTCAATCAGTGGCTCAGTCGTTGACTGGGCCACCTGTGCTGAAGCAGGGGTAGCCTTAAAACCTGACCTGTCTGTGGCCCTTGAGGACTGGAATTGGCCAGCCCTGCAATAGGCAGTTGTGGGTTTTGCCGGATGGAAAATGTTAATATCTCAGTCCTCTTTTTGGGACATTTCTGAAGACTGCTTATATTTTGGGGTGACCGGACTTGTGGGCGCCTGTTGCTTCCCATTGCTACAGCAGCTCAGAAAGCCATTTCCATGGCGTGTGTATCCATGAGCGTAGAGCCTGATAAAGATTGAAATCCCAGAAAATGGCAGAAGCCCTGCAGAAGTATCTCCTCGGTGGAGGACTTTCACAGACGCGGATAATTCTCCCTCCATCGGCCGGTTATTGGTACTCGTTTGCAGGCTGTTTGCTACTGGAAGTTGAGCCAGATGAGGCTCTAGCAGGCAGAAGATGGGCTTGCTGTGCTGAACAGGAAGATGCAGAAGTAGACAATGGCAGCACTAAATGCAGGAAGAGCTCATAAGGAAGACACAGCCATGGAAGCAAGACATAGATCGTAAGCAGACACAAAACTGGGAGTGAGTAGGTACAGTGTCTGGGGAATAGGCACAGTCTAGTGGTGGGTGAGAATGCAGAGGTGAACAGGACATGTTCACTGGTTAAAGCACAATGCAGTTACATGGCAGATGTGTGCTTGTGGCACCATAGCATCCATGGGGCTGAATTACATTTGAACACATTGTGACGGTAGGGGGTAGCCAGTCTTCATAATAAAGGTGAAGCCCGGCTGGTTACCCCTGAAAACCGTCGGTCCCTGGCAGCTAAGTAGCACCATACGCCAGGGACACTGTAAAGTATATGAAAAACCTGACCTGTTGTGTGGTTTACCTGTTCCCTTTTTCCAATAAACATGGGATTTCGGGAGTGGGAGTTTTAAGGGGGATATTTGGGTCAAAATGTGTTTATATTTTGTGTAGGAGTTCAGGGGACAAAGTTACCGGTAGTCCCGTAATTCTCCCTGACGTGCAGGCATGATTTGTGGGTACGCGAGGTGAATTACACCGGGGCTACACAGTAGCCAGAATCCTGGTTTGAGAGCCCAAGTATCCCAGACCCATTCCCCTCACAGGTATAAGGTTCCCCAGGAGGTGTGTGCTTAATAAAACAGTGTGTTATGTTTTATACAGTAGGTATTAATGTCTATGATAGTGGTTTTCAACCTTTTTTTGGTTGGGTAACCCCAGAATTTGATTTTGAAATTCTGGGGAACCCCAACCATCACCACCTGTCTCCACGCCCCCGTCTCTCCCCCTCCCATCGCCCCGTCTCTCACCCACTTACACACACTCACTCTCTCACCCACTTACACACACTCACTCTC
>WSYH01002299.1:67485-90625 GCA_036426205.1 Ascaphus truei | reverse complement strand
TGCCTAAAAAAATTACTATGGTTTATGTAAAAAAGGGGGGTTTAGGTGTTGTTGGGGGCACAGAGCCTGATTGTGTTGTGTATAGCAATGTTTATTGGGGGCCATTGTCCCCAATAAACATGCTACTGTGACTTAACCCCTTCATTGCCTTAACGGATAGCCGCTAAGGTAATGAAGCAGCATTACTGTATTTTTATTATTAGTGTACATGTGCAGAGGGTCCCCGGACATGAACCGTGTTGGTTTTATGTCCGGGGACCCCCTGCTTCCCGAGATACAAGCACCTTTATGAGGTGTCAGTATCTCCTATGAATGGAAATGTCCCGCGTCACGTGATCGGGGTATCTCAATGCATAGGAGATACCGGCACCTCATAATGGGGCCTGTATCGCGGGAAGCAGGGGGTCCCTGGACATAAAACCAACGCGGTTCATCTCCGGAGACCCCCTGCACATCTACAATAGTAATCAAATTGTTATGTACACATTTTTTTTTGCAGCCGAGATTTGTGCAGAGAGAGGCGGATCTCGCTCTCTGCTGACAGATCTCACCAGCGGAGCCCTTCTCGCCAGGGCTCGCCATCTCTCTGCCGGATTCCTCTCACAGATATGCGCACTTTCCTGCATACTGCGAGGGGAATCCGCCAAAAACATGGAGAGTTTAAAGTATGGCGAATGGCCATTCTCGTAGTTCTCTGCATAGGCCCCATAATCGATGAAGAAATACAGATAACCTCTTTGCACTTAGGAAAGCAACATCTTGTGGTCAAAAATACATATTTTATTTTTTATTGCAGTAAAAAAGAAAAGGTAGCACAACATTTCATGGGAAACCCTTTGTCAGGTGGAGTAACACATATAGGGAAACTTACATCTATAAATAACCTACAGGATGTCATGAAAAGTGAACACCGCCTTTCCTTAATGCCCACATCAGCTTTAATGTCACTATTCATGTGCACTAATGTCATTTACAATTATTGCACTTATATACTGTAAGCACAAAAAAATAACGTGAGCTGTGACCAGAAGTTAAAAGGTATTGTTCAGATTACATACACAATTCCAGTATAGTAGTATGTCTCATCAAACTCATAGTTTCAATTAAAGTGTCACTTAGAAAATAGTCACCTAGGAAAGTACACCTATATCGTATATGCTTAAATAATTGCACAAAAGTTTTAAAATAACTACAGCACTAGAAGAAGTGCAACACCATTTTTACAAAAATACAAATATGTGAAGCAAAACAATCACAGAATGGTGGTCATACAGTGGCGGCCGCCTTTAATCTCCTGTGGCCGTTTACCCGTGATTTTTTAAATCGCGGGCAGATGCGGCATGTTTTCAGCCGTTTTCGGTGCCCCGGGCACTTTCAATGTTAAGCGCCATTAGCGCTGAACGGGAAATGTGGCTGACGCGCGGCCAAGTCCGTTAGAAACGGAAAATATTAGGGGCAGTGACAGTATGTGTTACTAGAGTGCCTTAGGAAAAACAAATTAAATATCAATAATATACTATACTATCTAGTGGACTACTAAAAAAAAGTAGCCAGGTATTGAAAGGTAGTAAATAATTAAGCAGAAAATCAGATTGCAGATGGCTATTCATTCAGACCTCAAAATATACTATCTCATTTATTAGGATATTATAAAAATTATCACCTTATCCAGGAAGATTATAAAAGCAGTCAGTAATCAACATTTTACTGTAACCTTTGTATACAAAATGTTTTGTCATTTCTTCTGCTCACTGAATATTTATTTGTCCTTGCTACAGTTACGCTTTAATACTTAAAAAGCACCTATTGGGATTGCCTTTATTGTACTTCACATATGATAATTGTTATCATGTTAAATAGTTTGTAGTTGTTTCCTTTCTATTAATCATACCATCTTTCTTGCTGATAGTCAAATCTAGAAAGGAAATAGAATCCTTACTATAATTACAGATACATTTTAAAATGTGTATATTCTGATTGAGTATATCTATAAAATAAAGTATTTAGGTCCACACTCATTCCCTCCAAAATCATAAAGATATCGTCAATAAATCTAAACCACGTGTGCCGAGTATTCTATAAAAAAAAACACAGACATCCCACCAGCCACCTAATTTCAAAATAAAAATATTATGACTCTGCCATTGGTGGCCCCTAATTTGCAGAAAGTATTCTATTGGTCTCAGGCTTTATAGTACTTCTTGATGCATCTTTTACGTACAAAGGTAAAGTATACAAAAATGGTCTGAGAACAGTGTCTACATACACTGCAGTACCTATTACCTTTACTTTTAGTTCACAACTTCCAGAGTCAATAGAATAACCTGTGGGTACTTTATTATTTTTGGGTATCTCGGGTATTGTATAAAAAGTTTGTTTCTTTGTAAATTCTTTTTCATTTATCAGATTATTATATCTTGCTTCTAACAGAATTTTGTCAAGATTCATTAATCTAATAATTCATAACACTTCCTATCGCCTAACAAGTTCAAAGTTTCTTTATTATAAAAACTTTCATTTATTAAAATTATATTTACCCCTTTATATGAATGGTTTAATTGACAAATCCCCTTTTTTTAAATTATGCAGAGCTTACCTTTCTTGTTTACTTAAAATGTAATTCTTTTGTTTTAAATCAGAAATTCACTGTACTGTAGGTCTTTCAAAAATAATTTTACAAAGATATCCACATTTCGGCAGATTGAAAATGGAGGCATGTATTTTGAATCCGGTTTTTAATTTGTAAATCTATTATTAAGATAAAAATCTCAGTATATTCCTTCAAGTCAATATTTTCTAGATTTTAAACATCAGTAAATCAGTAAATCTAAAATCTAAAAATCAGTAAATCTAACAGTCCCTGCTCTCTGTAATTCTTCTAATTGTTGTAAGAAGAATTAATCATTAAATGTCAAGGTAATTGATTTTTTTTATGTTCTTAAATGTTATGCAATACTCGTTTCCTTGCAACTAAAATGTCTTCTTTTGCTACACTGAATGTATTGCTTTCATACATTAGTTAAAGGTCAAACTTTTCTCTAGTAAAGAAACATGCCACTGAGTTTGATATTTTTAAGATTCACAATAGTTTAATGACTCTTTATTCGGGTCTAGTATTTCTTTCTCCTTCTGGTCCTTTGATCTCGAGTATAAGCCCATCTTTTCCTGTCTCTTATAACCCTTTTCCCTGCTTGTTTTTTAATATCACTGCCCACTATTGAATCTGATAAAAAATGTGAGTAATCTCTCATAGTGCTGGGGAGAGATTGTCACGGTAACTTATGACAAGATATAATAAACACCAAATATCTGGGTTGAACTGAACGAGGCTTAGATATAATAAAATATATTTATTCCTTAAAAAGGTGAACTTAATTAGGGTTGGGGAATGGAGAAGTATCAGCTAGCAATTCTCCAGCAATCCGGTGACATTCAAGATGAAATCAGAAGAACAAGAACTGTAGGGTTGACCCAGTTTATATACCTTTGTAACCCTATTCTTAACATTGAATACAGACTATTGGTGAACAATTATCTGTATCCAATCCCTAACGTGGAAACACACTTTTAACCCATGCCCTCCACATCTAATCAGGGGCGCCGGCCAGTCTACCAGGTGAAGTATCTGGCAGGATCTTCATTTTTTGTAAGTGTAAGATATAACACTTCTAAACCACTCCAGTTTGATGCTTCTCCGCCCTCATGTAAACAGTTAGAGTGGCGGAGTCTTTTGATAAGTACTTGGTTCCTAGACTTTGGGTTGCCCCCCCTGACCATTTGCATTCCTTTGTGTGAAGGAATCTTCGCGGGTTTTTATCCCCGCTTTGGAATACAGTATTAAAGTTAAAACACACACATATTAAAATATCCGGTTCAGTTAGATCCAGCGGGTCCAAACTTCCCAGACCTTACTGCCGGAACTGGGGAACTATAGGGTCCAAGTTTCAGCCCGCTGTGATCTTCAGAACCGGAGATACACAAATACCATTTAAACCGTTTCATACTTTAACACAAAATTCTCTGCTGTAAAATAAATCACAGTTTTCCACTAAATCCCCATGGAAAACAACGGGCCCCGCCGCCATAGACTTTCAACGGTAATCCGCCGCCACTGGCGGCTATGGGAGTCTGCCGCCATCGACTTTCAACGGGGCATCGCTGCCGTTGAAGCCTATGGGGTTTCTCCGCCATAGCCAGTCAATGGGGACCGGCCGCCATTGAAGTCTATGGGAAAAACTCCCGAACCTTTATGGTGGTCCATACTCCGTCGGGTTGATCAGAGAGGGTCAGGCATGGTTTTGCAGCCATGCCGGAGCAGTGACTACAGGCACCCAAAACCATGGCCCTCTGGACCCTCCAGAACCGGAGATATGGGCTATGATTTGTAGGGTTTCGGACTTAGCTGTTTTCTCGTGCTGCTTCTGCCACCGCCATTGGAACCTATGGCGCGACCCGCTCTGCCAGCACAACCCTTTCCAGGGTCCTGGATTCTGGGACCCGGTGGTGGTCCAGTGAGGGGAGGCCTAGGAACTAGGGGCAAAAAGAATTTTATTTCTGGGTGCCCTAGAACCTAAGATTCCCACGCCACTTGACGTTGACCTTGACTAATCAGTGATGAAAGCTCTCTTTCAGACAATGTATCTGCTTTGCGGTTTCGTGGTTTGGACGGCTGCCAACTCGTTCCTGGACAGCGCCGTAGGGGAATCTCCATTGAAGTCAATGAGCCCATTGACACAATGGGAAACCGCCGCTCCTCCTCTCGGACGCCATCTGCTGGTCTTCGAGGGAAATAGGTCCAAAACAGCTAGATCCGCCATTGAAATGAATGGAGCTCCAACGGCGGCCTATGGGACCCTGCAAAATGGTGCCTGAAAAGATGGGAAAATTAAACAAAGGGCTATAGTCACTATACAACTATTAACCCTTGCCCTCCCGGATGGATCCCGGTGTGTGTGTGGTGCAGACACTTACATTATAATGAAACATGGGAACAGGAGAACATACATTTTCATGACATGACAAGGTGTAAACCACATTCCTGGACCGCAGTCCCGTTAACCCCTTGCCTCCCTGGTGAGGTCAGGGGATGGCCATATGGGGTGCAGCCCCTTTAATATCGGGCCAATCCCCCTCTCCCTCTACTGAGATGACAATAGGGATACATCACAAGCCCGGAATCTCCTGGAATCCAAATCGGCATAACATTCCATACGCACCGCTACGTTCTCTTCTGATAATTTAGTCCCTCCTGACCGCGAGTTACTGCACCGACACACTTTATTCGAGCAAATACCCAGTATGTACCTGGCAGATACCTGGAATGTGCCGCTCCTCACCTCTGACAAGCCCCGTTGCGTTTGCCTTCCCAGCCTGGGTTCATGCCTGGCTGACGGGCGGCTGATCTGTTAAATGATAATGATTAGGATTTAATAGGCTGCAATGCTTCGCGTGTCTACCAGATGGCATAAATTCATGAATTGTAATGCAGTATATATATATATACTGTGCAGTATTGCAGCCAGCGGAATAAAATGCTTCAATCCCTGCCTGGAAAATACCTCAATGCACTCGGGCAGAAAACAGTCACAAACCTCAATACACCCGGGTATACCTGAATTCGTGGGACTAGCCAAGCTCGAATAAAGTGTGTCGCCAGTGTAGTCCAAATCTCCTGGAACCCAAATCGGCATAAAATCCCAGCTGTGACCGCTACGTCCGATTCTGAGAACTTGGGTGCAAAATGCTGGATTTAGGGGGCTATGCACTAAGCTCAATGGCTTTGCGTTCTGATTTTCCAAAAAAGCAGGTTCGTTAAAAAGTGAAGCCGGGGACGCGATTCACTAAGGCCTTGAGCCCATTTTTTAACATACCTGCTCAAAATAGCTCAGAACAGCCACAGCGTACGTGTTGCTTTTTTTCCCCCTGCTAGCGGTCTTAACCTTTACTTACGTTAGCTGATAGAAAAAAAGCCGCTTGTAACATTTGCATGGAGATTTGCCATCTCCATGCAAGACTGTTACAGGCGATCGTACACTAAATAAATACATGTTAATAATAGTGTACATGAGCAGGGGGTCTCCAGAGCTGAACCGCATTGGTTTCAGGTCCGAGGACCCCCTACTTCAGGAGATACAGGCCCTGTTATGGGGTGCCGCTATCCCCTGCACTTTAAAGCTCCCGCGTCACATGACCGGGACATTTAAAATCTGCAGGGGATACCGGCACCCCATAAAGGGGCCTATATCTCCTGAAGTAGGGGGTCCCCGAGGCAGAAACCAATGCGGTTCAGCTCAGGAGACCCCCTGCACATCTACACTAGTATTAAAACAACATAACAATAAATAATAATTCAGTACCGTAGTGGCTATCCGCTATGGTAATGAAGCTGCATTAATGTACATTTTAATAATAGTGTACGGAAGCAGGGGGTCCCCTGAGCTGAACCGCATTGATTTCTGCCTCAGAGACCCCCTGCTTCCTACGTTACAGGCCCCGGTATGAGGCATCGGGTGCCAGTGTCACCGCCATCTTTATAGCGTCCAAGGCGCGACGTGGGCTCTGTAAATCAAGTCACCATAAATCAATTAGCATTCATTAATCAAATCACTAAACAATTTAAATTCCATCCATAACAATTAACTATTTCAATCGTTAAACAGAACAAGTTACCATCAGACAAAATATAAGTACCAAAAAGAATACAATATACAAAAGCAAGCCTCACCCTGACCTAAAGTACACCATACAAGACCAAAAATTACATTATCTAATTCGAAAATACATTATACACACATTTAAGCACAGTAGCATAGCCAAAATCATTTTAAACACAGCAATACAAGCATTTCCTACCAAACCATTTCTTACCCTGTATGTATATATGCCTGGAATTTCCACACTTTTTGCTTCTTGGGGAGAGGGGGCCACCCTTGCGGAAAGGATTCAGCTGCTTGCGGCTGCCCAAGGGACATCAGCCTTACATCCCCAACGTGATAACAGGGACCTGTCCACCCCCCCGAGTGGACAACCACAACTTCAGCAAATTCATTTATGGCATGGACAAAATAGATTGGTACCTGAAAATCTTTAAACTCAGTGTCATTGATACTGGTTGCCAGAACGGGGTTGGGTTTTCCAGCTTACACCGTTATTGTAAGGGGCCGCCCTGGAGAATGAATGACTATCGCATGTGTAAGCCCTTTTACTGACTCAGTATGCCCTCACACCAGAAGCTTACAGAGGCATGTTCAGGATGAAGGAAAAGCACAACAGGGAATCCTACATGCGGTTTGAGTCCCGCATGGCATTGCATGGGACACAGTGGGTGGATTGATGTGGTGCCACAAAGTATCACTGTGACGGGGAGGGGGTAACCAGGCTTTATAATAAATGTTAAGCCCACTTGGTTACCCCTGAACTGGGTTTGGGTGTCTGTAGGAGGACATGTGCAGAGGTACACAATGGAGACTGTTGTAAGGTGAAATCATAACAAGGCTTTATTGTGCCTGTCGCTTAAAACACAGCAAAAAATCAACATAAGCGAAATAGTGAGCCAAACAAAGAAAACCTATCTCTGCTTTGGAAACTATCTACACATGTAGCTCAGCCCTCTCTGACTGGGTTGGTTAGCTAGGCTCTTTACCAGCCCCAAATTATGGAGACATTTATCAATACACAGACCTAGATAATAGTCTCATACGAAAAAGTCTTATCTGTTAGCTGGGCTGCTGTAGGGGAAGCTTCTCTGCTCTCCTGGATCCACACCCTTGTGTGCACAGAAAATGTCAGGCTCCAGGTTAGAATCTTGTCCCCTTTGTCTTGTGGTCAGCTTGTCGCTCAAGACATCTGCCCTTCCTTGGTTCAGCTCAGTTGTGGACTAAGGAATCTCTGCTCTGTCTCCAAAGTTCAGCTCAGGTGTGAGCTAAGGAGTCTCACTTCCTGTCTCAAAAGACAGGCTTTTCTAAGCAATCAGGCAGGTGGTGTTAGTTAATTGCCTACCAGCAGTTAACCACCACACTGCTGGATTAGAGGCACATTTGCGAACAGGGATAAGTCCCCTGTTACATACCTCCCCTGTTTGTGGGAAGCTCGGGCTTACCACGGCCAAAGCCCATCCTTCCACTCTCATTCGAAATCTTTCTGTGACTTGAATGAGAGTGGATGGAGGAAGAGAACCCTCTGTCCCGCTGGGATTGGAGCCCTTTCTCCAGTTTATTTTTGTCCGCTCCCGAAGGTGCTTGATATCAGCACTCCTCAGTCGCTCGAGGAGGACTTTTTCCAAGTAAAGTCTTTTTACCGAGTGCGCGGTCATGAGATTTCCGTTGCGTCGGGCACTCCCCTTTTTGTAGACAAACTGTATAGCAACAGTTGTAGAGCAGTTAGGACTAGCCTTTCGAGTTTTCCGCTGAAAGTGGTCTTTCTGTAACTCCCCCACACCTCCCCCACACCTCCCCCACACAACGGAGTCGCCAGTTCAGCTTCTTTGGAACTGAGTTGCACCTCCACCTCCCTTTCCAGAGAACGTCCTATCTTTTCAGCTTCCTCAGCTAAGGATTCTTCTGGCTTTGATTCTGCACTCCTACCTCTGTTTGTTGCCTGTTGGGCAGCTGTAGGTTTGGCTAGTGCTTTCTTAGGTGGCTCAAACTTCGTAATCTTGTTTTGAAGGTGCGTGGAGTCCCCAACTCTCACTGTACCCTTGCCCTCATGGGTATTAGTTACTGTGGGATACCGGTGCTTGGGCAGAGCCAATACCTTTTTCCGTATTGGAGGAATCTGTAAGTTACTGGTCTGCAGAGTCTCAACCTGTTTGAGTGCGTCTTGCAAGTCTCTTCTCAGGGAATTTATCTGCGCACTTTGCTTTCTCTGAGTCTGTATCAGTGTCTCCTTCATATTCTGGAGCTCTGTAATTTTTGTCGTTAAGGTTGCCGCTGCGTCTGTTTCCTCCTTGGTGTACTGACTCAAGGGAATGGAACAGTCTCTCTGTCTCTCCAGCTCTTGCTCCAGTTTCTGAGCCTTCTCATGCTCCCTCTCATACAGAGTCACCTGGTATCGAAGCTCCGCCTCCAAGGATGCTCTGAAGACATGCAGCGTGGCCTTTAGCTCCTCATATTGCTCGGTGGGGACGTACTGGGTATTCAGATGTTCCTGCAGCGCTTGTACCTCTTTAGCAGCCTGCAGCTTTTCTTCCTGCAGCGTTTGCTGCTTCTCCTCGGTATACTGGAGGTGTGTACGCAGACCTTGCAGTTGGTTCTGCAGTCGGTGCTCTGCTTCAAACTTTTCATCTTTGAAAAGTTTATTTATTTCTTTAAGCACGTGCAGCTTTTCATTCTTTCCCTTGACGTGTTCTGTCAACTCAGAATTTTCCTTTTTTAATCTTACATTTTCTCTTTTTTCAGTCTCTGTACTATTCTGGGCCTCCTTGCAGTCCACCTTCCATTTTTGCACATCTGCTTGGAGGCGGACTGTCCCCTGGCGTGAGACTTCCATCTCCAGGTTTAGGTTCTGAAGCTCCTTCTGAGAGACTTTGAGATCTAAGTTAAGATGTAGGATAGTTTTCCTTGAAATGTCCAGCTCCTCAGTGAGACTGTGAATTTCTTTTTTGGAGACTTCCAGTTCCGTGTGGCAGCTGTTGATCTCATGATGTGAGGCATCCAGTGCTCTGCGGAGTGTATGAACCTCCTTCTGAGATACGTCCACCTCTCCCCGGACACTGTTGACCTCCTGTTATGAGGCATTCAGCTCTATGCGAAGAGTGTGAACCTCTGGAAAAGACTGTCTCATCTGTCAGTGCCTCCTCATATTTCCGCTTCAGCTTAGCCATCATTTATCAGATTGGCTTGCTTTCATCCGTGGCGAAATAGTAGCGTTTGCAGTATTTAGCTCAGTCTTGAGATCGTCCAATTCGGTCCTGGCTGCAGAGTACATTGCGAGCACATGTTCCTGTAGCTTCACGTTATTTTTCAGTAGCTCCGCGTAACCATCTTTCTTTTGTTTCAATTGTTCACGGAGTATATCACAGTCACGCCTGGCATTTTTCAGGGCATCCTCAGGGCTGGTCAAGGGATTGACACTCACTGGTTCTGGCTCCGCTTCCCTGGGATGGTTGGTTGAGGGTTCCTCACTGTTGGCACCGGACACTTCTTTGGGGTACACGACTTCTGCCTTGGGCCCTCTGGATATTCGGTTAACCGCGGGACGAATTCTCCATTTTCTCTAGGCTGCAGGGCAACTCGGCCACCCTTTTCCTCCACAGGATCTGCGGACGTGTCTGTTCCTTCCACGGTAAGTGAAGAACCGCTTTTCTTTTTCTTTTTCCGCCTTTTTGATTTGGATGACACCGTCCCTTCAGGGATACTGGGGTCTCCATCTTCATTTGAAATTTTAGCAGCGTCACTGGATCCACCTGGCTTTTCTTGCAACTGTAATAGCTGACGGAAATATTCGGTGATCCACTGCTCCCGCTCTTTCTCCTGCTGATCATATTCGTCATCAAAGGGAGCAGTCTTTTCGGTTCGTGCCGAGTTCAGGCACCCCCACCATTCTTGGGGTGTTTTGTGGGTGTGACTCGGTTTGGGTTCCCCGTAAGAGATGTCTTCCTCTTTATTGGACTGGAAGGGCCACTCTTCCGTGGGGTAGGGTTCATTACAGGAACGCTGCATCTTGTCCTCCATTTTAAGGCTATCAGGTGTAATTTTCTTCCTGACCTCAGGAGGCGCTATTGCAGCTGTTGCCACTGTATTTGCTAGAACCCCCTATTGTGGTAGTCCTACAGGTAGGCATATTTTGCTTGTAGAGGTCGTAGCTCTCACAGGCATCTCTGTAGACTTTTCTTTCTTGGGTAAGTTTTACAATATCAGCAGTACTGTGCATGCATTTTCTCTTATCAGGTATACAAGATGTGCAGTTGCTAGGTAAAAATGTCTATTTGCTTTACACCATTTACTTGCTAGGTTAATCTCTCATTAGGTATGCTGAATGTGTGGTTGCTAGGTAAAAAAAACTTCTGTTTGCTTTAAACCATTTACTTGCTAGGTGCAATCCCTCCGCTTCAGCAACAGATTTTGGTTTTCTGCTTGAGTTCAGTAATTTTCAGTCTCATCTTTGGGTATTATGGCATTCACACTTTGGGTGTCTGTTTTGCTCCCAAGATACATAGGTAGACTTTTTTACTTGCAGAAAAAAAAACATTCTTTGCAGTGGAATATTTCTTTCACTCCCGGCAGGGTGACTCAACACTCAGCAATTGGCTTTGGAATACCTTTTACACAGTTCAGCAATTACAATTTCCCCGGTAGGGCAATTTTACACTCTGCATTTGTTTGCTAAAAATTCCCCTGCTTCAGCACAGTCTTGTATCAATTTTCACACTTTTCTGCATATACTCCATTCACAGCTGGTAGCCCTATGCGGTGTGGCAACCTTTATTTGCAAAATCAGTACCGCTCGTGGGTCACCATCTGTATTCACTGCTTCAACGAAACTTTTGAAAACAACAAACACCTATCCCTTTTTAAGGGCTGACTCACTTCTTGAACCCTGACTATGGCTGGAAGGCAAAACCCCTATTTCAATGACCATATTACACTTTGTGATAGGCAAATAAGGTTTAGCTGCTTCAGCAGTCTCTCTCCTCTTGGGATTCGGGAAAAGAGTCCATCTGTGGTTTTGTAGGTTTCATTGCAGTGTAAGTTTCCTGCCTGGTTGTGTATCTGTGATCTCTGCTGCAGGTGAATCTTTGTTTTCGTTGCTCAAGTTTGTTTGCAAGACTGTATGCAGGCAAAAGCACAAAAAAAATTGCACAGGCAATCTCTAGCCCTTTAAACTTCAAAGGCCCCCTCTCATCCCAAATTTCTGACACCATATGTAGGAGGACATGTGCAGAGGTACACAATGGAGACTGTTGTAAGGTGAAATCATAACAAGGCTTTATTGTGCCTGTCGCTTAAAACACAGCAAAAAATCAACATAAGCGAAATAGTGAGCCAAACAAAGAAAACCTATCTCTGCTTTGGAGACTATATACACATGTAGCTCAGCCCTCTCTGACTGGGTTGTTTAGCTAGGCTCTTTACCAGCCCCAAATCATGGAGACATTTATCAATACACAGACCTAGATAACAGTCTTATACGAAAAAGTCTTATCTGTTAGCTGGGCTGCTGTAGGGGAAGCTTCTCTGCTCTCCTGGATCCGCACCCTTGTGTGCACAGAAAATGTCAGGCTCCAGGTTAGAATCTTGTCCTGTTTGTCTTGTGGTCAGCTTGTCGCTCAAGACATCTGCCCTTCCTTGGTTCAGCCCAGTTGTGGACTAAGGAATCTCTGCTCTGTCTCCAAAGTTCAGCTCAGGTGTGAGCAAAGGAGTCTCACTTCCTGTCTCAAAAGACAGGCTTTTCTAAGCAATCAGGCAGGGGGTGTTAGTTAATTGCCTACCAGCAGTTAACCACCACACTGCTGGATTAGAGGCACATTTGTGAACAGGGATAAGTCCCCTGTTACAGGGTCCTAGAGTGTCAGCCCTTGGACCCATGTATTGGGCATGCATTAATGTACCATGTAATAAAAAATTCGACGATTGCAATTTTTCATGGTTTACCTTTTCCAGGAGTGTTAGCAAGCGGAGACGACCAGGCTGTGAGTTTCAGGGTCGGTTTGACTGAGAAACTTCTTTAAGATTGCATCTATTTAGCGGGGTTTTAAAGTTACTGGAGACCCCAAAAATGAACACGGGATTCAGGTTAGTTTCCCGCTACATTTAAGCGCAGTGCTCCAGTCAAAACCCTACCATGAAAGCGTTGTTGCGGCACACCGCTAGTTTGCCTGCTTCCGCACAGACCAGAGGGTAAGATGGGGTGTCACGGGAGACCAGGTTTATTAACATATTTTTATACCGGGATCATTGATTGAAGGATGTAAAATAAACTGTCATTTATTTCAGGAAAATACATACACACAATGTAACACAATTTACACGGTTAACACACTTACTGGGCACGGGGCTAACGAATAAATCTATCCTTTAAACGAAATTCACAAAAATGACCTTTGTAGGAGCCCTTCCCAATGACCGGTAGGTACTCACGAAATTCCTGGAACTGATTTCGACATGCAATACCAGAAGCGGCCGCTACTTTCTTCAGAAGTGGGACTTAGAAGAATTCTTGAGTCAAAATCTTTGAAGCCGGAGCGCGTCTATTCAGCACAGAGCATATTTGAATTTGCCGCTGTTGGTTTGGTGCTTGGAATCTGCACTCCGCATTGGTTACAAGGTTTCTTATGGGTTTCAGGGTTCCATTCACAAACCTCTATAGCCTATCAGAGCATGGGAATTCTCCTGCCAGCCAATCACCGATTTGCCGGTATTGTAAAGCCATATGGGCACTTTTTTGGAGTGAAACTTCTTTAGTGGCACCTAGTCAATTTTGATGTAACAAAACTCCTTCATGGAGACGAAAATGTGAAACGGAAATGACGTCACGTAATGACCACCGCTCCCCCCACACACCCGCTGACATGCTGTGCAGTAGTGATGGCGGCAGAAGAGGCCGCTGGTGTGATGTAATTGTTGCCAGTAGAGACTGTTGGCTCGTGCACGCACAGACATAGGAGTTGGATGGATGCGCATGCGGAGGTGTGACCGCCGGGTCCCTCATGCGCTAATGGGTCCATCGATACCAGCCAGGAAGCTATCTGTGCGAGCATGCGCACAATCGGCCGTTGCTGCGAGGCAGCGCATGCGCAGAGTCACCCGCCGCATCCACTACATACACCGAGACACCCGGCACATCCAGCGCATGCACAGAGGCATCACGCTCCCCCTGCACATGCGCAGAGACGGCCGTATCCTCATGCGCAGAAGAATACTCAGCCCAGTGCACAAGCAGAGGTCTCTGGCGTGCATGCGCAGAGTCCTGTGGTGCTTGGCAGCGCGTTGTGCATGGGCAGCAGGTGCACCAGAGGAGAAAAGGAGACGGAGCGCTGACCACCCACCACACCCCCTGTGTCACACACAGTCACAAGTCACACAGCTACACAGCCACACAGCCACACAGTCACACACACACTGTCACACACACACTAATACACACACAGTCTCACACACACACACACTCACTATCACACACAGTCACACACAGTCAAGCCAGTCACATGCATACACACTATTACACACACACTGTCACACACACACACATAGACACACACACAGACACACACAGACACACACACAGACACACAGTCACACACACACACACACGAGAAATTCGCAGTTATACGCAGAAATAAAATTACGTTAAAATAATCTCAAAAAAAATAATCTCAAAATAATCTCAAAAATAAAAATGGCTAAGACTAACTGTAGAGGGAGGGAGTGGTTGGCCCGGTATTAAAGGGGTTGCACCCCATATGGCCACCCCCTGACCTCACCAGGGATGCAAGGGGTTAACTGGACTGCGGTCCAGGAATGTGGCTTACACCTTGTCATGTCAGGAAAATGTATGTTCCCCTGTTCCTATGTTTCATTATAATCCTGTATTTTAATGTTTTAAAGTGCATTTCTGTATCTCCAGTTCTGGAGGTCACAGAGAGTTGATAGTTTGGCCAATATGTGGAGGCACTGTAGGCATTAAAAACTGGCAAATTTCGACCCACTGAGCCCACCAGAATGGAACTTATTAATATGTGTAGATATTAAAGTGTATATGTATGGTATTTTGGTTCTGCTCTGACAATGCAGACTCCATCTGCTATGCTAATAGGTCATGAAGGGCAGCCAGCTGATTGAGCCTAAGCACTGTGATCAAAAGTTAACTGCCTGATTGTTTACACTAAGTACTAATCAACCGACCAAGTACTAATCAGCAGACTCTGCCACTCTAATTGTTACCTGAGGGTGGAGAATCATCAAACTGGAGTGGTTTGTAAGTGTTATGTCTACACCTACAAACAATGCAGATACTTCATTTGGTAGACTGGTCTTTGCCCCTGATTTAATTATGGGGCAACCCATAGAGTCCCAGTACACATGGGCTAATTAGCTGGGGGTATGGGTTAATCTGTGTCTCCACGTTAGGGATTGGATACAGATAATTGTTCACCAATAGTCTGTATTCAATGTTAAGAATAGGGTTACACAGGTATATAAACTGTGTCAACCATACAGTTTTTTGTTCTTCTTCTGATACCATCTTGAATGTCACCGGATTGCTGGAGAATTGCTAGCTGATACTTCGCCATTCCCCAACCCTAAGTAAGTGTTACCTTCTTGTCTGTTAATTGTACTATATTGCTGTGTTCACCTTATTTAAGGAATAAATATATTTTATTATATCTAAGCCTCGTTCAGTTCAACCCAGATATTTGGTGTTCATTATATCTTGTCATAAGCTACCGTGACACGTTCTATAATTAACTGGTGGCAGCGGCGGGATTGAACTGAACCTATATTACAGTGTTCTGTGGGACTCTGTCATATAGTGGGAACTCAAGAGTAATTGCGAGTTCCTGGGACTAAAGATATTGAACACACAGTAGTGCAACAGTTAACACAAGTTGTAACACCACCTCACTGCTGCGACCGTGAACCATGAGCGAGGCTGAAGGCTCATCCAACATGAGGACCCGAGCTCAGCTGAAGGACAAGTGCCGTGAATATGGACTGCCCTATGAGAACCAGGAGGTCGCAGACATGGTTGACGCAACCGGTGACTATGAAGCCCGGCTTGCAGAGCCTCAGGATACGGCTCAGCTTGCCCTTATACAGCCACCCGGAGATCAGGGAAGGAACCAAGTGCCGGGGCGGCGGAATCTTGGGGAGGGAACGAGTGCACCTCCCGGGAGCAGTGCAACAGGAGGGGTACTGGTTACTGCGGCTACCAGTCCGTTCAGTCCCCTGAAATGTTGGCACTGATTACTGCGTGGTGAGACAGAGGGACACCAGAGGAGCGGCTGCAGTTTATCACTATGGCAGTGAACAGACCCGCTTATTGCCCCCCTGTCCAACCCAACAAAGATGAACTCAAACTGGATCAGCACAGTCTCACCAAGTTCGTGGAAGGTACTGATCAGATAGACAGTTTTCTAAAGAACGTTGAGAGACAGTGTCGGCGGTACAAAGTGCATCCCCAGCATAGGGTTGAACGTTTGGACCCCTTACTGTCCGGCTTGGCTAAGCAGACGATGATGGCGCTTCCAGATGAGTATGCTGATGACTATGAACACCTGAAAGAACTGGTATGTTTCAGTACGGTTTCACCCCTGAAGCCTACCGGGGTTAATTCCGGCAGGAAGAGAGGCAGCCCCAGGAGTCCTATGTCACCTACGTGACCCGCATGGCTTTGTACGGGATACGCTGGGTGGAGGGCTATGAGGCACGGATTACCAACGCCTGCTGGACCTCATTTTTTAGGAGCAGCCCATGCAGTAGTGCCCGCCGGCGGTGAGGGCTTGGGTGTACGACAAGAAGCCCAAGACTTACGAGGAGGTGGCAAGACATGCAGACGACTATGTGTCCAGCCGAGCCCTGATGACCGCCAAAACAGTAACCAAGGCCGCGGTGGAGGCAGCACCGGCCAGAAAGTCTGCCAATACCCCCCAATGGACTCAGAGGCCGCCTGCAGGCAGCAGTCCACCGAAGGCGGGGGAGCTCCGGCACGAGCGCCGGTGCTACAACTGCAACCGCCCTGGTCACATCAGACCAGATTGCCCGGAACCCCTGCGTTCCGGCGGACCCCATCAGGGGCAACGCACCCCAGCTGCGAAGCCGGTAGCCCGCGTGCGGGTGGCTTCCACCAGAGACTCCGGACCGGTCATGGAACCAATTCCCAGCGAGGCGTCTCATGCAACGCCTGTCCCAGTTTCATTGGTGCCTACAGCCAGGAGTGGAGGACATCTCGGCGCAGACCTGCGCAGACCTGCAGCAGACGGACGGCCGGAGCAGACGTCTCACCCCGGTCACAGTCGGTGACCGGCAAGCAGTCGGCTTGCTGGATTCAGGAGCTGCAGTGACCCTGGTCCGAGCTGATATGGTCAGGCCAGAGGAATTGATCGCAGGCCCTGGGATACAGATCACTGTGGCCGATGGAGAGCCACGTTTCCTGCAAGTGGCCAGAATCTTTTTGGATTGGGGGGAGGGCCAGGGTGTGCGGGAGGTGGGGGTTTTACCCGGTTGGGATGCCGATGTTCTTCTTGGCAACGATCTGGGACCGATGACCTGCACCTATGACCGAGTGCCCAAGCCAGCTGCAGTGGCGGCGGTTACCCGGAGCCAGACAGCGGCAATGGCGGCGGCGCCAGTCCCCCAGGCTTTGGGACCAACATTAGCGGAGGGCGCAGAGGAGCCCGGGGAGGTAAGCCAGGATCAGTTGCAACCACAGACTGAATTTCTGTTCCCCCTCACCCTTCCCCATTCTCCGGACAATGACATGACTAGGGGGTGGCCAGAATTAGGAGCCCAGTTTAGGGAGGCAGTGAAGGCAGACCCAACCCTGGCCGGAGTGAGACTTCGGGCATCCGAATATCCGGCAGGGGAAGGCACTGAGCACTGCCTATGGTATAAGGGACTCCTGTATAGAGAAGAAGGGAACCCAGGGATAGAGGAGGGATTGACCTGTAAGCGACAGCTAGTAGTGCCCCAGGGGTACCGACAGCAACTGTTACAGGTAGCTCACTCTATTCCGTTAGCGGAACATCAGGGGGTCAACAGAATGCGAGCCCGGTTATTACAGCATTACTACTGGCCGGAGGCATCTCGAGATGTAGGCACTTTCTGCCGCTCTTGTGATGCCTGCCAGCGAGTGGGTAAGGCGGGTGTAGACGGACGTTCACAGAGGTACACAATTGGAGACTTTATAAGGTGAAATTATAACAAGGCTTTATTGTGCCTTTTCCTTAACATTAGGAAAACATCCAAACAAGGGGGAAACAAAGCTTCTATTCACTTGGGAGTGGTTCTAGTGAAATACCATGCAATTCACAACTCTTGGTTAAGCATGTCTCCCAGCCCCAAACACATAGCATGACATAAGCAGATATAAGAAGTCTCTTAAGAATGAAAGTCTTATCTGTTAGCTGCTGTAGAGTAAGCTTCTCTGCTCTCCTGGAACCGCACCCGTGCGTGCACAGAAAATGTCAGCATCCTGGTTTAGAAGTCTTATTTGTCAGCTCCAGAGATTTGTGTTCTCTTGGTCAATCTCTCCTGGAAGACTCAAGAACCACTGCTCTGTCTCCAAAGTTCAGCTCACAAGTGAGCTAAGTAGTCACTTCCTATCTCACAAGACAGGCTTTTGTAAGCAATCTAAATCAGGCAGGTGGTGTTTATTAATTGACTACCAGCAGTTAACCACCACACTACTAGATTAAAGGCACATTACTTGAACAGGGATTACTCCCCTGTTACAGTGGGCGACCGTGTGAAGGCACCCCTGAAACCCCTACCGATAATAGGGGAACCCTTCCAGAAAGTAGCGATGGATCTTGTAGGACCCCTTGTGATTCTTAGCAGGTCAGGGAAGCGCTACATCCTCACGGTGGTGGATTGTGCCACCCGGTACCCTGAGGCGGTAGTGCTTGGCACCATAGATGCCAAGACAGTGGCAGCAGCATTGCTGAACATTTTTTCTAGGGTAGGTTTCCCTAGTGAGATCCTAACCGATCAGGGGTCGCAATTCATGAGTGAACTGTTACATTGTCTCTGGGATGCATGCGTTGTACAGCACCGGCGCACTACCCCTTACCATCCCCAGACAAACGGATTATGTGAGAGGTTTAACGGTACCCTGAAGAAGATGCTTCGGACCTTTATAGAGGTGGAGGGGAAAGACTGGGAGATTCATTTACAGCACTTGCTGTTTGCCTACCGAGAGGTACCGCAGGAATCTACAGGCTTCTCCCCCTTCGAGCTACTATATGGCCGCAGGGTACGTGGACCTCTGGACCTATTCCGTGAGGGATGGGAAGGGGAGGCTACTGCTACTGATGCTTCAGTGACCCAGTATGTAGTTGATCTCCAAGACCGGTTAGAGATGCTCATGGGGGTGGCCCAGGACCACCTCAGGGCCGCTCAGACCAAGCAAAAGCAATGGTATGACCGGAATGCCCATAGCAGGGAATTCATCCCAGGACAGCAGGTGCTTGTTCTCAAACCCACTCGGGAGAAAAGGTTGATGGCTGCCTGGTCAGGACCGTACACGGTTATCCGAAAGGTGAATGAGTACAACTACGTTGTACAGGTAGAGCCTGAGAGGCATTAGACATATCACGTCAATATGCTGAAAGAATACAGAGCACCGAGTATGGGAGAAGTAATGGCCATTTGTAGCCCACTGCTGGAGGATCCGGCGAGCAATGCTCTGCCTGATCTCCTAGGGGAGACTAGGCAGGGAAACACTGTGGAGCAGGTAGAGATAGGGGCACAGTTGAGTGCTAGGCTGCAGGTAGAAGCCAGGGACATGCTAGCTAGGTTTAGGGCCCTCCTCACTGACATGCCAGGGACCACACATCTCACAAAATGCCCAGTGCACACAGGGGACCTGCAGCCTCTGCATAAGCACGCTTATAGAGTGTCAGCAGAGGTCAAGACCAATATGGAGAGGGAGATAGAGGAGATGCTGACCCTAGGGGTAATTACTCCACCCCAGAGTCCTTGGGCAAGCCAGGTAGTTCTAGTCCCTAAGAAGGACAAGACCACTTGGTTTTGTGTGGACTACCGCTTGCTCAGCGCTGGGACGGTGTCATATGCCTACCCCATGCCCCGCATGGATGAGTGACTGGATGAACTCGCGGGGGCAAGGTATCTGACCACTATGGATTTGAGCAAAGGCTAATTGCAAATCCCACTGACCCTGGAGGCTAGGGAGAAGTCAGCATTCATCACTCCAAGTGGCCTCTATGAGTTTTTGGTGATGCCATTTGGGATGAAGAATGCCCCGGCTACCTTCCAACGCCTGGTCAATACGTTACTGGAAGGGATGCAGAACTATGCCAGGGCTTACTTAGATGACATTGCTGTCTTTAGTAATTCCTGGGACTCCCATTTAGGACATGTAGCTGCGGTGCTAGATAGGATCAGGGAGGCTGGGCTTACCTTGAAACCCACTAAGTGTATGGTAGGGATGGCAGAGGTCCTGTACTTAGGGCACAGGGTGGGTGGATGACACCTCAAACCAGAGCCAGCCAAGGTAGAAGCCATAGTTCAGTGGCCTGTTCCAAAAAACAAGAAACAGGTCATGGCATTTTTAGGCACCGCAGGGTACTATAGGAAGTTTGTCCCACAGTACAGCGCCGTGGCCAAACCCCTGACTGATTTGACTAAGAAGCAACTGCCTGTGCTTATCACCTGGACTCCTGCCTGTGAAACTGCATTCCAGGCACTGAAAACTGCTCTTGCTGGGGCCCCCATACTGGCTGCCCCGGACTATACCAAACATTTCCTCATACAGACTGATGCCTCGGACTATGGCATTGGGGCTGTGTTGAACCAAGTGGGGACGACGGCAGAGAGCACCCTGTGGTGTACCTCAACCGAAAACTACTCCACAGAGAGGTGGCCTATGCCACCATTGAGAAAGAGTGCTTGGCCATTGTGTGGGCACTCAAAAAACTCCAGCCCTATGTGTATGGAAGGGCTTTCACGGTCCTCACAGACCACAACCCCCTGAGTTGGCTGCAGAGGACATCAGGGGAGAATGCCAGATTGCTAATGTGGAGCTTGGCCATACAAGAATTCAAGTTTACTATTCAGCACAAAAAGGGTAGTGAAAGCAGCAGTGCTGATGGACATTCACGTCAGGACTATCCCTCTGAGACTGAGTTCGTTAAAAGTGCCAGCAGTGCCCCACTCCCCGTTAGGGCTAGTGGGCCACAGGTCACCCATTAAGAAGGGGAGGTGTAGAGGGAGAGGGGGGTTGGCCCGGTATTAAAGGGGTTGCACCCCATATGGCCACCCCCTGACCTCACCAGGGAGGCAAGGGCTTAACTGGACTGCGGTCCAGGAATGTGGCTTACACCTTGTCAAGTCAGTCAAGTATGTTCCCCTGTTCCCATGTTTCATTATAATCCTGTATTTTAATGTTTTAAAGTGCATTTCTGTATCTCCAGTTCTGGAGGTCACAGAGAGTTGATATTTCGCCAATGTGTGGAGGCACTGTAGGCATTAAAAACTGGCAAATTTCAACCCACCGTACCCACCAGAATGGAACTTATTAATATGTGTAGATATTAAAGTGTATATGTATGGTATTTTGGTTCTGCTCTGACAATGCAGACTCCATCTGCTACAGTATGCTAATAGGTCATGAAGGGCAGCCGGATGATTGAGCCTAAGCACTGTGATCAAAAGTTAACTGCCTGATTGTTTACACTAAGTACTAATCAACCGACCAAGTACTAATCAGCAGACTCTGCCACTCTAATTGTTACCTGAGGGTGGAGAATCATCAAACTGGAGTGGTTTGTAAGTGTTATGTCTACACCTACAAACAATGCAGATACTTCATTTGGTAGACTGGTCTATACCCCTAATTTAATTATGGGGCTACCCATAGAGTCCCAGTACACATGGGCTAATTAGCTGGGGGCATGGGTTAATCTGTGTCTCCACGTTAGGGATTGGATACAGATAATTGTTCACCAATAGTCTGTATTCAATGTTAAGACTAGGGTTACACAGGTATATAAACTGTGTCAACCCTACAGTTTTTAGTTGTGCTTCTGATTCCACCTGAAATGTCACCGGATTGCTGGAGAATTGCTAGCTGATACTTCTCCATCCCCCAACCCTAAGTAAGTGTTTCCTTCTTGTCTGTTGTATTGTATTGTATGTCTTTATTTATATAGCGCCATTAATGTACATAGCGCTTCACAGTAGTAATACATGGGGTAATCAAATAAATAACAGATAATATAAATAACAGATCATGGGAATAAGTGCTTTAGACATAAAAGTAACATTTCGGAAGAGGAGTCCCTGCCCCGAGGAGCTTACAGTCTAATTGGTAGGTAGAACGTACAGAGACAGTAGGAGGGAGTTCTGGTAAGTGCGTCTGCAGGGGGCCAAGCTTTATGTATCGTGTTCAGAATATCCACAGTGCTATTCATATGCTTCTTTAAGCAAGTGTGTCTTAAGGTGGGTCTTAAAGGTGGATAGAGAGGGTGCTAGTCGGGTACTGAGGGGAAGGGCATTCCAGAGGTGTGGGGCAGAAAGTGAGAAAGGTTTAAGGCGGGAGAGGGCTTTAGATACAAAGGGGGTAGAAAGAAGACATCCTTGAGCAGAACGCAAGAGTCGGGGTGGTGCATAGCGAGAAATTAGGGATGAGATGTAAGGAGGGGCAGAAGAGTGTAAAGCTTTAAAAGTGAGGAGAAGAATGGAATGTGAGATGCGGGATTTGATCGGAAGCCAGGAGAGGGATTTCATGAGGGGAGATGCTGAGACAGATCTAGGAAAGAGTAGAGTGATTCTGGCAGCAGCGTTTAGGATAGATTGTAGGGGAGACAGGTGAGAGGCAGGAAGGCCGGACAGCAGGAGGTTACAATAATCAAGACGGGAGAGAATGAGGGCCTGAGTCAGAGTTTTAGCAGTCGAGCAACAGAGGAAAGGGCGTATCTTTGTTATATTGCGGAGGAAAAAGCGACAAGTTTTAGAAATGTTTTGAATGTGAGGGGCGAATGTGAGAGAGGAGTCGAGTGTGACCCCTAGGCAGCGTGCTTGGGCTACTGGGTGAATGATTGTAGTTCCAACAGTAATGTGGAAGGAGGTAGTAGGGCCAGGTTTGGGAGGAAGTATGAGGAGCTCTGTTTTAGCCATGTTGAGTTTAAGGCGGCGGAGGGCCATCCAGGATGATATAGCAGAGAGACATTCAGAAACTTTGGTTTGTACAGCAGGTGTAAGGACAGGTGTTGAAAAGTATATTTGTGTGTCGTCGGCATAGAGGTGATATTTAAACCCAAAAGATGTTATTAGGTCACCTAGAGAGAGTGTGCACAGAGAAAAGAGAAGAGGTCCCAGGACAGAGCCCTGGGGTACCCCCACAGAGAGATCAATAGAGGAGGAGGAGGTGTTAGCAGAAGAGACACTGAAAGTACGATGGGAGAGGTAGGATGAGATCCAGGATAGAGCTTTGTTCCGAATACCAAGAGTATGGAGAATGTGAA